>JAVIWB010006715.1:0-120107 GCA_031893035.1 Dermolepida albohirtum
ATTACAGCTTAAAGTGTCAAACATAGAAGTTAATCGAAATATAACAGAGAAGATTTGGAGCATTCAGAATAGTTCAGAGTTAGAGAGAAAAATCGATTTATCTTTGAGAAGAATCGTTTACTGTTTAGCCCCTCTGGTTTTATGTAAATTTAACAGATGGGCAAGAATGAGTTACTATTACGCCTGCGTTAGTGAAACGACTTAAGATCCTTGGCTGTGCGCATTCATCTTAAACGAAAAAGAAAACTATAAAGAGAGACTCCGGCCTGATAACCGCGTAACTTAACCACGAAGAAGTCTAGACGCGTACTAGTAATATATCTATTAAAACGTAAACAAAATTGCAAGAAAATTAACATACTTTTCTTCTAATTTATCCACATACTCCTTCTTGCGTTTTCTGGAATCTTGTGCAGATATTTTATTACGTATTTTTCTACGAATGCGTTTCAATTCCTTCTCCTCGTGTTTGGTAAGAGGATAATGACTGGGTAATTTAATGCCTTCTTTGGAAAGGAGTCTTTTTTCCTCCGATGTTAGATTCAAAGGTGGATAGCGGGAATCTGTAGTTACTTCCATTTCGGCGTCTTCTATAAAAGAACGATACACTATTAAACATTCTTTTATTACTTTATAAATTGTGACATACCATCTACTGAATCAGATGATGCATATTTATCTATTGTAGCTTTACTTAATAACTGTGCACTATTCACGGATGTGGACACTTTAATATTTTCCATTTTTAAATCGTTTGCATTAATTATCTTGATTTTCTTAACGTTTTTTACATTTACAGGCAATAACAGTGACCTGAAATAGGAAGTAAGAATGTCATAAATAGTATTTATGTAGCTGTGTGTGTTACGAGACTTGGGAACGTATTTAATGAAGTTTGAAGTAATGCATTACATATAATAAGATGGTTTAACAAAGTGTTTTAAATACCTAATTATTTCAATTATAAGTAAAGTCAATCCTTCGGATTATTATTATAAATTAGATAAATATATTTGTTTCTGAAAAATATTGTAAATCCTTTTAATAGTTTTATGGCGTTTATTTAACAAAAATATTTTATATACCTCAATAAATTTAATAGGGTTTACAACGCAATATTATTATAATGGTATTAGGAATTCACAATAAACTATTTAGCAATTCAAAAATTAGTTTTCGTGCAGCATTTGTCCGAGTATGTTGCTATACGAGTATTTGAGAACAGACGTAAAAGTAACTTATAAAAATGCCGAAAAGAAAGGAACTTAGCGCAGAAACTCGTAGTTCTATAATAAGGCTACATGGTGAAAATTTTCACTGCGGCAACTAGCTCAAAAGTTAAATTTATCTTATCACGCGGTGCAAGGAACAGTGAAACGATATTCACAAAGTGGATCATTACAACCAATTAAACGTTGCGGAAGGCCAAGGGTAACTACCAGACAAGAGGATTTGCGCCTAAAAATACTATAAAAACGAAATAGGCGCCTCACAGCTCCTCAGCTTCGAGCAGAGCTGAATGAAGGCCGTCGAAAGTCGGTGTCACTGACTACTGTAAAACGAAGTCTGATAAAGGCGGGACTACATGGGCGTATTGCAGCTCGAAAACCATTATTGAATCCACGAAATCGTAAAAAACGGTTACAATGGGCCCAGGACCATCAACACTGGGACATGGAAATGTGGAAGCAGGTGTTATGGACAGATGAGTCAAAGTTCCAAGTGTTAATCATAGTAATCGACGAGCTTTCGTTCGAAGACAAGTGGGTGAAAGGATGTTACCGGAATGTGTAGTGCCAACTGTTAAACACGGGGGAGGTTCTGTGCTTCTTTGGGGATCCTTTTCCTTTGATGGTGTCGGAGATTTGTGCCGCATTGAAGGCATTTTAAAAAAAGAGGGGTACCTGAAGATTTTGGAGAAACATGCAATTCCGTCTGGATTAAGGTTAATTGGTGAAGGTTTTCACCTACAACAAGATAATAATCCCAAACACACTTCCCAACTTTGTAAAAACTATGTGAATCAAAAAGAGGAGGAAGGGGTGCTGATAAATATGATTTGGCCACCACAATCACCCGATCTCAACCCTATCAAATTACTGTGGGATGAATTAGATAGAAAGGTGAGAGAAAGCTGTTCACAATCGCAGAAACAGCTTTGGGAGCAACTTACAAGGGTGTGGAATAATTTACCAATGGTTACGCTCCAGAAACTTGTATCGCGGTTGCCTAATATTTGTAAAGAAATCATTAAGCGCAGAGGTGGATACTTCGACGAAAGTCGAATATAAGAAATTCTACAGAATATGTTGAAATTATTTTATTTTACAAGGAAAACTGTTCATTTGTCTCGTAGATATAGTTTTGTAGAAATATACGTTTTCATCCACTTCAAGCGGTCGCATTCATTGTGGAAGAGAATGAAGAAAATTAGCGAAAGAGGGTAAAAACTCCACGATTGAGGATTGGGAAGAGGTATACATCATTATTTTATTTTATGTTAATAAAATTTTGTACCTTCTTATGGAATCAATACTAATTCAATACAATGATTCTTTAAGTTCTGTAGATATTTAAAAATTTATCTAATATCCATGCCACAGAGCAAAGTGAATACAAGATTTGCTTTCTGACAGCAACTTGCAGGTCTTGTCGTGGCGAGCAACTCTCCAGACCTAAACTCAATCGAAAATGTATGCATAGCTCAAAACAGATTGTTTACTCAACTCCAAATCTGACCCCAGCTATTTTAAAACAAAATACTGGACATACTTGGCGCAATAATCAGCATTTGTGAAATTGGCTGCGTCACGTATCAGGCGCATGTTGAGAAGAATTGTCGTTGTAATTAAAGCAAAGGGTGGTTTTACAAAATAATAATTCATATTATTTAAAAACATATATTAATCTTGTTATTACAACGTCGAAGTACGAGATTATTTCTCATTTGTAGAGACCGGAGATCTTGAAAATAAAAATAATAATCCATGCCTTTATATCCTCCAGAAACTTAAGGCAAGAAAGTGGAACGACTAGAGATGTTTGACGGCCAGTATTTACCTTAAACAAGGAGAAAACCACCAAAAATGACTTCTGGGTGGTCAGCCAGCAACTTATTACTGAGCTACCAATTGGCTAGATGGAATAATCAAAGTGTGCAAGAATATTGGAAAATAACGTTTTAATTGGCCCAGGTTTGAGTTTATACAAGATGGTCAGATTGGTTAACGATTACTTAAATTTTCGACATAGCGGAATTTTAAGTTATGACCTGGTTTTCCCAAATTCATTAAGACCTCAATCCAATTGGGATTTTGGGGATTGGGCAAGCAAAATGAAAGCTATTATTACTGCAGAAGATGGTTTGAGTTTATAGAAGATGGCCAGATTGGATAACGATTACTTAAATTTTCGAGCGGAATTTTAAGTTATGACCTGGTTTTCCCAAATTCATTAAGACCTCAATCCAATTGAGATATTGGGGATTGGGCAAGCAAAATGCATGCTATTATTACTGCAGAAGATGGTTTGAGTTTATAGAAGATGGCCAGATTGGATAACGATTACTTAAATTTTCGAGCGGAATTTTAAGTTATGACCTGGTTTTCCCAAATTCATTAAGACCTCAATCTAATTGGGATTTTGGGGATTGGGTAAGCAAAATGCAAGCTATTATTACTGCAGAAGATGGCCAGATTGGATAACGATTACTTAAATTTTCGAGCGGAATTTTAAGTTATGACCTGGTTTTCCCAAATTCATTAAGACCTCAATCCAATTGAGATTTTCGGGATTGGGCAAGCAAAATGAAAGCTATTATTACTGCAGAAGATGGTTTCTTTGATTAAAATAATAGTTAAGTAATTATGGTGATTGTACTCCAGTAAATTGTATATTTATTTATATTTTCATAAATTAGTGAATAAATCATTTATTTTTTATGAACATAGTATTTTTATTTTTAATATTTTACTGTGTGTCCAAACTATAAGAATTGATCTGTCCAAATTTCTTTGTGTGATTGTCTATACAATCTATGCTTTTGTATATCTGGTTCTGAATCTAACAAAGAAAAGTTCTGATGTGATACAATATATTTCGTTGTATAAGCTTTGTAAATAATAAAAAAGTGCATACCGTCCATTTCCTGATATGGGCTGTACTCTGATGACCTGTTGTTTAGTATTTTTAGGAAGTTTTTTACCTAAGATAAAAACATTTTTAAATGGTATACAAAAGAAAAACATCTTTTTTATACCTGATGATGTGTTAACTATTGGTTTAGTAATTATGAAGTGTTTACCATCTTGTACAACTAATTTTGTTGGTTCTGTTTTAAATAAGGACTTATCGGAGAACAAAATATTTTGATTGTTGAGTCCTAAATCTACTTGTTCCAGTGCTTCATCATTTTGTAACACACTGAAAATCATAATACTTGTATTTATGCAATAACATCCATTATAGAGACTAACATATTGCTGTTGTCCTGTCCTATAATTATACTGTCGTTATCTGAAGACATTACAGTAGAAGGTGAATGTATGTCAATTTCATCCATGTGACCACTGCTAGATTCGCTTAAAACAGTTTCTGCACAAGTATTGTTCAATAATTCATTGTTAAATGGATCACTGAAATTCTCTCTTTCCATAGATAAAACGGAGTCAAAGAAATCCGAACTCTAAAATGACGAAATTACAAGGTATGAAGTACAATATGTTGAGTGAATGTCAATGCATGGTCTAATACAAATATTAAATAAATAAACGAACCATTAATTCCGAACTGTCCAAATGCAGTGGGATTTCTAAATTGTTCATTTCATCTTGTAATTCCATGAACGAACCAAAATCCTCCTCTCCATTAGATTTACATAGATAATCTAATAGGTGCGACATATTTCTTTCTTATTAGAATCCACTTTTCACGAAAACATATTATTGATGATGAAGAATAACTAATCACGCGCGGAAATGCGTTTATAACTTTCCACGACGGTAAATATCTTGTATTCTTAGATTATTTTGTTAAAAAATAGAGAATTATAGTCTTGCCCCTGTGAAAGCCACCGTGGAATTAATGACGTTAGTCATAAACCAAACTTTCATTTGGCTACCCTGAGTACTTAATATTTATAAATGCAATCAATTGATTAAATTCCATATTAAATATTTAAATTATACACAAAATATAAAAGGCAAATATCGTAAATTTTTGTTAAATATATTAGATTTATATAATTGTTTTTGGGAATATTGCTTCCTGCGTAGGGAAATTGATTCCGTTACTTCTTGGTGTATTTCTCTATCCTACGTTGTCAACGCGGAAATAACTATCTTTCCAAAACATAGTGTGTTTAGGTATGGACGAAGTATAGAATTTGTATCTAATTTTTCGTAAATCATCCACTTCAGCATTTTATTCTTAATGCATTTAACACGTTAAATAAAGTAGCTTGAAAATATACTGTACCTCTCCATTTGTATTTTTGTGATAGTTACAGTGATAATTAGTTCTTGTAAGTGTTGTTGTTTATAGGTTAACACAATGGGTCGGTACGCTCGTGAACCAGAAACCCCAGCAAAATCATGTAAAGCGAGGGGCTCAAATTTAAGAGTACATTTTAAGGTGAGTTTCGTATATGAAAATTTAAAATCTAAGAATCATTAGTGTGACTGTTTTGAACTCAAATGTCGTAGATTTGAAGTATATATAAATATGGAAATTATTGGTTATGAATGAGTTGAGTGCATGGTAAATAGTCACAAAATAATATTTTCATAAATGATGGTATATAACTAGCTGGTAGTTAAAAGCAAACATTGCAATTTTGTTTTAATTGAGTTTGTTAAAAACTTATTCGGAGAAATAGAAATCAATTTTTGTATATTAAATAAAAATGAATAGCATGTAATGTTAGTATTCTATATATTTTTTTATATTAAATATTAGTTTCCATATAAGTGTTAAATTAAAACTGTTTTCTGTTCCAGAATACATGTGAGACAGCAAATGCTATTAGGAAGATGCCTTTGAAGAGGGCAGTAGCTTATTTAAAGAATGTAGTTGAACACAAGGAATGTGTCCCATTTCGGCGTTTTAATGGAGGTGTAGGACGGTGTGCTCAAGCTAAGCAATTTGGAACGACACAGGGACGTTGGCCAAAAAAATCAGCTGAATTCCTCTTGCAATTGTTGAGAAATGCAGAAAGTAATGCTGATTATAGTGGTTTGGATATTGACAGATTGTTTATTGAACATATACAAGTAAGACAATCAATATGGACAATTTTCATATGTTTTTATTATCTTATTAACTTGTTTCAGGTAAATCGGGCTGCATGTTTGAGGCGCCGCACTTACCGTGCTCACGGTAGAATAAATCCTTACATGTCATCACCATGTCATGTTGAATTGTGGCTGACAGAAGGGGAAAATGCACCAGAAGCCAGCAAGAAAGGCAAAAAAGGAACAGTTGAAAAAACGAAGCGTAAAGTAACTGCATAGGACAAATACTGTTTACAATTATAAATAAAATCATAAATTTCTTATACATTTTTTTTATTTATTGTTTCCTATATATTTTTTCCTTTTGATATATAACTTGTGTGATGGATGCAGGATACAATTCAATGGAGAAGCTTGAAAGTAAGGGATAGTAATAATGTTGGACTAGCATTGATTAACTGATCAAGTATTTTAGTAGTATATTAATGAAGGAAAACAAATCTCGAATTATAAGCTATTTAAATATAGGTAGTCGAATAATTTTTATTTTCTAATAGTATAGAGTTGATATTAGAAAATAGATAATATCTTTAACATGAAAAGTACGAAATGATTTACAAGTGGGCAGTGAATGTAAAAAGAAATAAAAGTGGAAGTATGTTTGCTCTCGAAACTAAAGCAAATATATATTCAATGTCCAAATGAGTTGATCAGACTATATCTACAAAACACTCGTTTCATTTGAAACAAAGTGCATAATTTATTTTCTTGCTTCTTACTTTCAGTCTTCTGTTGTATTTGGTGTTGGTATGTTGTAAATGGTGTTATTAAACTGAAATAGACATCTTTTGAATTAAGATTACATGTAGATAAATTAAGCAAGGCCTAAATAACTAGACAAGAAATAGTGGGGTGTATTACATTTGAGTTTTATGAAGTAGAAATGGCTTTAACCATTATTCTCTGTTAGTATCTACTACTTTATTTATTAAAACCGAAGGATGTATATTATTTATGAAAATAAAGTATGTCTAGGTACTATAAATGTTTCAGTTTCGCATCCTAAAAGAAATTAAATATTAGAAAAACTTATATTTTAGGGAAGAAATACTAACACTTATCACCTTCTCGTTTCTTATTGATACTTACGTAAAAGTAAATACAATTATGTATAGTTTTAAACCTCAAAAAACGGGTAGTTAAAAATGTTGAATTTTTGAATAACTTTTTGATTAATACAATTTATGTATCAAATATGAATAAGGCAGATATCAGAAGAAAACGTGGGTATAGCATTAAAACATTTTTTAAACTCTATCGTCTCAGCCTGTAGAATAGGCAACTCATAATACACGCCGTATGACTATATCTAGAACATATGTCTTGGGCAAATGTACAGTTTCGTATGTCGACACAGAATACAGTATTATCTTAAAATAGAAGCGTATTTGAATGTATTAACATTGCATTTACATTACATGTATTTACACAGTTAAACTTAATTTAAATTTAAGTGGACGATTAAATGTGATATATCTAAATATAGATTATCAGAGCCTTGCTTTGATTTTGACTTACGTTTTTTTGAATTTAACGTGCATAACTGGACGTAAATATTTGGTCTTTTCGTAAATTTTATAGCATGTATTTTCAGGAAGATCGTAATCTATTTATAGATGTGATAATTTGTATTTAACACTTTGGATGTTGTAAATTCATATAATTCTATTTTTTTATGAATGAAACTTTTTTAAATCAAAACTTTCTTAGGAATAAATAACACTTTCTGTTTTACTATACACAAATTTTATTAATACGATAATTTACAGCGAAAACATATTCGTATCTTACACATGATTTTCCAATAGAACAACAAATACTTTTTCAGTTTGTCAACCTGACTCGTTTTTTAATGTAGTAGTTACCATACTGAGCCATCTTCTTGCGATGCACTTTGATATGTTTCGCCAAATGGTCTGACCTGGCAAATGCTTTTTCACACAAGTCACATTTGTAAGGCTTAATTCCAGAATGGGACCTCTTGTGTCTTGCCAATTCATCGGATCTCGAAAATTTCCAATTACAATTTTGCCAATTACATGCGAAAGGCTTCTCGCCAGAATGTCTCCTAAGATGTGCCTTCAAATGTGACGCCTTCGCATAGACTTTATCACAACTGGATACGGGACATGCAAAAAATTTCTCTTCATCGGATTTCTTCTGCGTATAATCGTGATTTAAAAGTGGATCTGGCTTCCTATTGTAGGAGCGTACCGTATAAGGTTTTACTTCATCGTTTGGTTTAGTTTTTGGGCAGTTATTTTCGTATAGTAAAGACCGTCTTCTGCGATTTTTCTCATCTTGAATATGCGGAAACATCATCTCAATGGAATCGCCTTGTAATTTAGAATCGTTTAAATTTGGTTGTTGTCTTTTATCTTCGATGTCATTTTTAAATAATTCATTAAAATCTCTAAAGTCACTTTGATTTGGCACTAACAGCGTGTCGTTGAATAACTTATCGAAATCCTGATCTAAAAATCGATCTAAATCAATGTTTTCGTTATAGTAGAAGTTCAAATCAATCTCGAATATGGATTGATCGTTCCTGGCCTCCACACTATTAATGTTCATGTCCTGAGGATTAGTAACATCTAAAAAATCATCAGGTACACTTAGATTGTCACTGTTTTCAACATAAAGTTGGTTTAAATACATATCACATGCTACATCACTGATGTTGATGAATTCTTCCGGTAATTCCAAAGCCGTAAAGTCGGTAGTTTCCTGTACGTCGTTAAAGTAGTCAGTGATGTCACCTCCTTCGTCTTCGTTCAAACGAGTGTTAAGAACGGACGCATCGTCGTCACATTTTGACGATTGAATTTCCAGAACGTTTTCCGGCACTGCACAATTTTCCTTTATCACTACATCACATTTGTCTTGATGGTCATGGTAGATTTCGTAAAACATTATGATATATTTATGGTGCACTGACACAACGATTTAATATATTCTGTTTTTATTATAACGCAACAATTTAAAAACATGCGCGCTTCGTAAGAATACACATGGGATACAATAAGTATTAATATGTATATTTCGACTAATGTGATAAATGCATGTTGTGTCAACCATAGGCTAGCACAAAAATAATCGTACATATATTATTTCATCCCTTGAGATATGTTAAGCGTCCTACGTTGTGCATATGAAAAAGCTCTTCTCTGTATACCAGTGTATTCAAATCAGTTTAAATTATGAATAATACTACACGTCATTCTACAGTACGATTTAAATATTCTTCTGATTTTTCTTCCTGTTTTTTTATATTTACTGTTAAAATTATCGTTCTGTTTCTCTTGTTTATTAGGAGTTTACGAGAACGTGTTTACTTAGAATTTATTATCTACTCAAAATGTAAATACGATTTAAAAAAATAAATGTACTATAGTTTTCATTAAATAAATATATGTTTTTCTTAATTTCCAATCTTAATATTAAAAAGATTATAGAAATATCCATTTTTGCTTAATTTAATTGTTAATTGTTCTATACCTGTATGCAAGTAATAATGATAGCCTTTAATAATAAGGAACCAATTACAGGACATACAACAAAGATAAGTAAGGAGTTTAGCTTGAAAATGTATTATCACAGGTATCTGTTACCTCGAAATATTTACCTTGTAGCTCTTTTTATACTATTAAACAAAAAATAATTGATAGCCAAGTCTGGGCTATTCAGAGAATGAGACACAAGAGCAGTGTTTCTCACAAAATAGCTTGTCTTTCACCAGCTACAATAAGGATACACAGTATTGTCTGTTAATAGGATAATCTCAGATAATAGACATCACATTTTTCTAATGGAAGAAGACGCTTTAGCCTTTCTTTCAGCCTCTAAATTGTAGTTACTCTTTATTTATAGCAACTTATCATCTTCAGCCATATTTTTCTTTACTGGAGGAAGACGCTTCGGCCCCTCATTCGTTCAGGTTCTAGGCTGCCGTTATTGTTTTTTTTATAGCGCCTACTGATGAAGGATCATAACTTCGTTTTTACCCACATTTTTTTTAATGGAAGAAGTTGCTTTAGTCTTTCCTCATTTCAGCCTCTAAATTGTATTTACTCTCTATTTATAGCAGCTGATGCTAAAGGATCATGGCATCATTTTCAGCCATATCTTTTTTTACTGGAGGAAGACGCTTCAGCCCCTCTTTCGTTTAGGCTCTAGGTTGCTGTTACTGTTTTCTTTATAACGACTAATGATAAAGGATTATAACTTCGTCTTTACCCACATCTTTTTTAATGGAAGAAGACGCTTTAACCGATCTTTCTTTCAGCCTCTAAATTGTAGTTACTCTCTATTTATAGCAGCTGATGATAAAGGATCCTGGCATCATCTACAGCCATATTTTTCTTTACTGGAGGAAAACGCTTCAGCCTCTCTGTTGTTCAGGTTCTAGACTGCAGTTATTGTTTTTCTATAGCGACTAATGATAAAGGATCATACCTTCATCTCTACCCATATTTTTTTTTAATGGAAGAAGTCGCTTTAACCTTTCCTTCTTTCAGCCTTTAAATTGTAGTTACTCTCTATTTATAGCAGCTGATGATAAAGAATCATGGCATCATCTTCAGCCACATCTTTTTTTACTGGAGGAAGACGCTTCAGCCCCTCTTTCGTTCAGGCTCTAGGTTGCTGTTATTGTTTTCTTTATAACGACTAATGATAAAGGATTATAACTTCGTCTTTACCCACATTTTTTTTAATGGAAGAAGACGCTTTAACCTTCCTTCTTTCAGCCTCTAAATTGTAGTTATTCTCTATTTACAGTAGCTCATGATAAATGATCATGGCATCATCTTCAGCCACATCTTTTTTTACTGGAGGAAGACGCTTCAGCCTCCTCCTGTCGGTCTCTAAAATGTAGTTATTCTTTTTTTATAGAAATTAATGATAAAGGATTATGCTTTGCTACAATACTGTTCAACATCTTTTTATTAATTTCAAGGAGTTACGAAAATGGAAGATAATCTTTTGCACAACTGGTAAAAATGAATTAGAATGACTAATTTTATTCATGCCTAGTATGTGGTGATATGTTTTTTAAAGACTAGACATTGCTATTGATCCTTATGCCTTTAAGCCAACATATGAATAAAGTAAATTCCTAAAGATACCTTCGATTTCCTGTATCCTCTTCAATTTTGGGTGAGGTTTTCTTTCGAAAAGGATCCTTTGGGTTCAATTAGTGTTCGAGGATTTAAAACTATATTACGGACTCTTTAAAAGAATTGTACTTTTATAGTTTTAAGTCAGAACTATAATCTCATTTGACTCTGTTATTTTCTTTGTTGCGTTTGTGTTTTATACTTTTATACTTTAATCTCTGGCTTATTATGTTATTTTCTACTTTTTGGAGTGTTCTAATACAATTTTATTTCATAGAAACAAAGGCTATTAAATTTAATAAACGAATTTGCATTTATCCAATTTAGATTTTGCCACGTTCTTCTATAAAACTAAATGTTATAGGAAGTATAATTACTTGTGTATTTTATGTCAAGTGAATATAAAAAATTGTTTCAGAACTGTATGTATGATGCTGTGATATTAAGTCAGGAAATAAATATGATAAGTTTAGATATATTTCCAAGCCAGACTTTAATGGAAGCAGCTTCGGATAAGGTTTGCGTATAATTTCTCATCAATCTATTCGTAATCTAATATTTTAAAATGTTTTCGCTAAATAATATTCGCAAATATTTTAACATTACTACTTCAGGTGATTGAAATTTTCTCCGAGTTGCCAAGAATTGCAGTACATAATTAATTAAAAATATTATTACTTACTCAATCATAAATATTTCTTTTTATTTCTATTACATATAATTTACTGGAATTGTTTTGAAGAATAAAATTCATTTCATTTATTTGACGCGTTATTAAGTGATTATACAATAAACAATAAACACACAGCATCTACAACGTCATCAGTTTACTAACACAAACTTGTAGCTATACCTATTTGATTATCAAAACAAAATAGAAGATTGAAATGTAATGGTCAAGGAATTACAAAGGTTACAAGTCAAATTATTATCAAATTATATATTCATTCCAACAATATTTCTGTCTTGCATTATCATTTTAAGTTCTCAAGCTCTTAAAAAAACATCCTATTTATAGTATAGTGAAGTGGAGATCTCTATTAAATGAATTCGTAGAAGTAATAGAAGATATTGGAAAAAAATATATAATCCAAGATTGTATATTCTTTATTAATAACTCAATTTGTTCCAGTCTAAAGAGTAAGGGGTTGAGCATGGATGAACATTGGAAAATGCTTAATGAAGAAACAAAGTTTAAATACTTTTCTGTACATGGTTGCTAAAAGTTATCGAAGTATTTGGTTTCATTGAGAGACATATTTGCCTGTCCTAAATGTAAAGGGTTTTCCAATAGGGACTTGACAACTTTTAATTCAATTTGTGAACGCACCCTTTCACTGATCATCGAACTGTCACTGTCAATTTATTCAGTAAACTTAACATTTTCATCATGGTAAAGTACACGAACGAACAACGTCTGCAAATTATAAAAATTTACTACAGAAATTCGGAGTCGGTGACCGCTACTTTAAGAGAGTTAACTCCGATTTTCGGTCGCAATTCTCGCCCTAGTAGACAGGCAGTAACAAGTTTAGTGCAAAAATTTGAGTCTACATATTCGTTGTGTGATGTTGCCGTGCCAGTGAGACAACGGGTTGGTCGATGTGTCGAAAATATCGCTGCCGTTGAAACGTTCATAGCAAATGATCCAAATCAGTCAATTCCACGGCGTTCTCAAGAGTTGGGCATCGCCCAGACCACTTCATGGCGAATTTTGCGTAAGGATCTTGGTTTACACCCAAACAAGATCAAGCTGACTCAAGAATTGAAGCCGATGGACCATTTGAAGCGACGTACGTTCTCCGATTGGGCCCTGGAAAAGATGCGCCAAGATGATCAATTTCACCGCAAAATCATTTTCAGTGACGAAGCTCATTTTTGGCTCAATGGGTTCGTCAATAAGCAAAATATGCGTTATTGGTCGGGTCAAAATCCACATGTGCTTCATGAAACACCACTTCATCCACAAAAAATAACTGTTTGGTGCGGTTTGCATGCCGGCGGCGTCATAGGGCCATATTTTTTCGTCGACGATAATGATGGTTACGTTACTGTGAATGGTAATCGTTATCGCGCCATGATTACTGATTATTTTTGGCTCGAATTGGAAGATATGGACTTGGACAACATGTGGTTTCAGCAGGACGGTGCCACAAGCCACACAGCACACGTTACAATCGATTTATTAAAGAGTAAGTTTGATGAGCGTGTTATCTCAAGAAATGGACCAGTCGATTGGCCGCCTCGTTCGTGCGATTTAACGCCTCTAGACTTTTTTCTTTGGGGCTACGTAGCTATAGCCGGAATAAAAATTGGTCACTACATATTTATTAATGGATTTGCGTTTAGAAAGATGATTGGGAAAGAAGGAAGCAGTTCATAAAAGACATTCTAGAATGATCTTTCATCTTTCATCACGACGTTTCTTCTCACACCACTCAAGTGCATTCTTGTTTGCAGTCTCGGAACTCATTGAAATAATTAATATTTCTATTTTCCAAAGCTTTTAAAATTTTTAATTCTTTAAATAACTTATAAAATAAATGGTTTTTCAAACTAAAAAGGAATAACATTCGATACGATGAATAGAAAATTGTAGTTTTTTTAAGTTTTGAGGTCAATATACTAAAATACATCAATGGATTGGAACAATGCTAATACAAGCATCAGTAGTTTCATTGCGTGTGGATATACACACCTATTAACAATGAACGAATTCAGCTAATAAAAATAAACGAAATTTAAAACAAACAGAACACCTAGTCATTCTTTGTATTTGAATTTCCCATACCTTGAAAAAATGTATTGGCTCTATTGTGGATGTATTGTATTTCAATTTGTCCATGTCCACTAGTTAGATACAGTGACCACATACGTAGTTAAAAAGGTAACGAAGCTCCCCTACATGGTTTAGTTTAGTTCCATCATTCGTTTATTACACAAATACTTGATATTTTTACACGAAAAAAAAAATTGCATGTTATTTACAAGTTGTATTAACACCTAAAAATAAGGATACAATTATTTTTTGGATTTGGACAGTGATATATTTTTTAAACTTTTGTAAGTAATTCATTTTTAAAAATCGTGAAATTATTAAAATAAATTAGAATCGAAATATTTTATAAATATATTTAAAAATTAATAATAATTGTAATATTAACATGTATGATTTAAAAATGTAATTTATTTTATTTATTATTAATTATTTATTTAAAACTTACTTTAATACTTGTAAGGCATTTGAAGAAGTATGCGAGAAAAATGCAAATTATGAACAACTTAATTGTAATTTTGGCGCGACCCTCATAACTAGCAACATAAAATAATAATTAAATTGAATTCTTTTCTGATAATTTTTATATTTCAAATGAATTTTGCATACGTATTATTCAGGATAAAATTGTTGACGTTACACATATCCTAGTTGCAAAAAAATGCGTTAATTTCATAGAAAATATAATAGAATATCAGACTTCCTAAAATTTATTCAAATTGATTAGTTTTTTTTTTAATTTATATTGTGGAAGTTTCTAAATGAATGAACTGTATAAACAATTTTAAATTTTAATTTTAATATATTATTTTATTATTATATAACATATTCTTTTCGTTTATGTTAAATTTTATTATAATTACCAAGATCGTAATTGTAAAGTTGGTGTTTTAGCGATGTACATATTTGTATTTTTAATCTATTATGTGTCATTTTAATCATCCGGTTCTTTCATGAATTTCCTGTCAGAGAGCAAAGACAGGTCATTGCTTCCTATGCAATTTACCACTAAAAATTAAATTGATTTACAATGTATCTACGTCATATTATTTGCATTAATAATATAACATTATTAACGTTAATAGTTACACAAAATAGTATTTTTAATGAAAAAAATAGTTTAGAAAAGTAATAAATATTGAAATACGAATGAAAAATTATTGAAGTAATGAGTATTTACGAGTATATACAGATAGTATATTTACGTATTATTTTTTTATGGTATTGACCAATCATTCTATTCTACGAGGGTGGCTGTTTATATTTCGGGAATTGGCAACACTGTTGGTGTTGCCTCCGATCTGATAATTGCATCGTGAAGTTTGTCATTTTTGCCAATACGTGGGAGCGTTTTTATATTCGCGGAATGGGGGACAAGGGGTGGAAATAAAAAAACCGAATTATTTTTCTTTTTCAATATATTCACCTGCAAGACGGATACATTTTTCACATCTTTCAATTAATTTATTTATACCCTCATAAAAAAATGATTTCTCTTTATCTGCAAAATACGCCGAAACTGCCTCCTTGACTTCATCATCGGCAGTAAATTTTTTACCCCGCAGCTCTTTTTTCATTTTCGGAAACAGGTGATAATCACTCGGGGCCAGGTCTGGGCTGTAGGGTGGGTGATTCACAATTTCGAAGCCCACCTTATGCAGGGCAGCTAACGCAACACGGCTCTTGTGGACGGGCGCGTTGTCGTGCAAAAGCAGAACACCTTTTGTCAATTTTCCCCGTCTTTTCTCTTTAATGGCTTCTTTTAGTCGCTCTAATATTGAAGCGTAATATTCTCCGGTTATAGAAACACCTTTATCTTTATAATCAATCAACAATATTCCTTCCGAGTCCCAAAATACCGTTGCCATGAGTTTCCCAGCTGATTGTGACACTTTAAATTTCTTGGGAGGTGCTGTGCCCTTTTTATGCCACTGCATGGAGTCTTGTTTGGACTCAGGTTCATAATGATGAACCCAAGTTTCGTCTCCAGTAACAATTCCACTCAATACACCATCCTTGTCTTCATTACAGAGGTCCAAAAATGCACGCGAACACTCTACGCGCTGTTGTTTTTGCGGCGGCGTGAGCATTCTCGGCACCCATCTTGCGCTGACCTTAGACATGCCGAGATGATCGTGTAGGATTTTAAAAATTGTTGTATCGGATACTCCAACCATTTCTGCGAGTTGTTTCTTCTTTAGTCGAGCATCTTCGAGTACAATTTGTTCAACTTTTTGGATAAGTGCTGGCGTGGTCACCTCAATGCTCCTGCCTGGCCTCGGGTCGTCTTCAAGGGATTCCCTTCCTTGTTTAAATAAACTATGCCACTTGTACACCATGGTTTTTCCTGGACAAGAGTCGCCGTAAACCAATGACATCTCATTCATGATGGTCGCGACTGATTTTCCTTGCCTGGTAAGGAACTTTACAACGGCACGATATTCGATTTTTTCCATATTTCACTTTTCACTCCTGATTATGTTACTTGGTTGACGATAGCTCAAAGTCTAACTGTCTAATAACAATGAAACTTCGTATTTATACTAATCATGAGTCGCTGCATAGGCCACGCCCCCAATGCGCCTAGTCACCCCTCTACAACCTGCTCATTCCGCGAATATAAAAACGCTCCCTCGTATTTATCTAGACGGTTTTATTATTCGGTCGCTATTTCTATCGTTGACAGTAACTTGAAAGTTTTGTCAGTGAAAAAATGGAATTAACTCGCGAACATTTTCGTGCAATTATTTTTCATAACTTTCGGCGTGGATTATCTCAACAAGAATGCATCGACGGGCTGAATTTTTTATATGGTGATGAAGCACCATAGAAAACTACAGTGTATCATTGGTATAGTGAATTCAAACTTGGACGGCGTTCTTTGGACGATGAATTTCGTGAAGGTCATCCCACAAATGTCGTTGTGTTGGAAAACATTAATGCAGTGTCTGAATTGATAATGCAAGACCGTCATGTGACAAACCGTGAGATCGAGGCCTCTCTAGATATTAGTAACACCAGCGTGCATAAGATCCTGTATGAACATTTAGCAGTTAAGAAGCTATGTTAACGTTGGATACCACATAATTTGATAACCCCTCAAAAAAGCATCTATTGGTGCCAAGAAATGCACAAAAAATATAATGGCGGTGTTTCAAAGAACATTTATAAAGTCGTCACAGGTGATGAATCTTGGATCTATACGTATGAGTCCGATAGTAAACAGCAGTCGACTGTGTGGGTATTCCAAGATGAGCCAAAACCAACAATACTTGTTCGCGCTCGAAGCACATCAAAACAAATTTTCGCCTGTTTCTTCGGAAAAACCGGTCACGTTGCAATCGTGCCTTTAGAGAGTTGTAGAACGGTCAATTCCGAATGGTACACAACTATTTGTTTACCAAAAGTTTTTGAAAAAATAAGGAAAACAAACCAAAAACGATAGATCATTCTCCATCATGACAATGCGAGCTCTCACAGATCGGTTCAAACAATTGAATATTTGACCGGGCAAAACATTGAATTGATCAGCCGTCCGTCGTACAGCCCTGATCTAGCATCCTGTGATTTCTTTTTGTTCACGCACGTGAAGAATAAACTTCGTAGTCAACGGCTTTCTCTGCCGGATGAAGCAGTTGAGGCATTCAAAACTCATATTTTGGAGATGCCGCCTTCACAGTGGCAGCTTTCGGATTGGATTAAATGAATGCAAAAGTGCATTGATTTTCAAGGAGAATATTTTGAAAAGTAATAAAACTATTTTCGATAATAAAAAATTTTTTTGTTTGCTATTCCCGAAATATAAACGGCTGCCTCGTACTTCATGCTTATTTTCTTTAAAATATTTGGAAATTTTAGCCCAATTCTGAACTAAAAACCAATAATCTCCAAGTACGACTTTGAATATCACAGTTTGGAAATTGGGTTTTCTTAGGAAGATCATGGAAGCGAAAAATATTTTTCAAACGATTTCACGTCGCAAGCGCGTGACTTGGTTTCGGATCAATAAAATTAAAAATTTCTATATATTCTAAAACATTACTGTTTGACATACTTTTAGTTGTTACTCCATAATAAATTTTGAAGTATTACAGGTCACTGTTTTCGAATACTCAGTACACACAATAAATTTGCTGATAGCCTTAATTAGATGTCTACAGTAGTAATAACATTTACAGATGTTTGGGATTAAAATTTTGATATTAAATGATCCCTCTGAAATGATGACATAATTGAATTCTAGTGGAATTTGGGTATTTTCACGTCTTAACTATAACCTTTTTTATCACCTCTACTAATGCATAAATGAAGTGTTTTGTTCGTTTGAATCTTCCGAATCTCTGATAATATTACTACATTTGTTGGACATTATAGGATATGCTAGGGCGTTGTTCCAATTTTTATTCAATAATTTTGTTTTGATTATAAAGAAATTCCACGGTAATTTTTAAATTCTGAATCAATTAATTCAGTCTCTTCATCGAACATTTGTATTAAAGCAATTTTTTCTATTTCAGAAAATATTATGATGGATTATCAATTCTTCATCCTCTCTTTATTATTTACATTTATTAATGGGTTAACAAGGATCAATAATGAATTCAATTCTAATATTTTCGACGATAATATGGAGTATGCTCTAGTCGACAATTCCGATGAAGTTTTCGACGATGGAATGGAACACTATTTCAGACAAATCAGATCTTTGGAAGAAGATTATAAAAACGTGGAAACTATTGACACCCAAGAGTACGTAAGAAAGTTACCAAGATCAGAATTCGAAAGAAGACTACGAGATATGAACGAAATCGTTTATAACCAAGATCAGATGCAAGATGAAGACGTAAATTTCGATGATGGAAATGAGGGAATGGACGGGGGAAGAATGAGGAGGTCTTTAGATAACGACGCTGACGACAGTGAAAAGGATAAAAAGGAATTACAACGTTTGGTAGACGCTCAGGAAAAACCATTAGAAATTATCGTGTTGGACATATCTAACGGCACAAGTGATGGAGTTGGAATAAAGGAAATAAGTCGATTACATTTTGGTGACGACGACGATAACGACGCCTTGAAAATTAATGATTTTATAAGGTTCAAACGCGATCTTCGTGAGGAAAACCAAACCGAAATCGACGATGACAAGTTAAGATCGAAACGCGAAAGAGATGAGCAGGACAATAAACGGGATGCCTCGATTAAGGAGCAATGGATTAAACAACCTTATCCAGTCAGAAATGTAAACGTTGAGCATCAATTAGATGAAAATTTAAGAGCGCCTCGTGTTAATTTTATAACACAACGCAGATCTGAATCGGCTCCTTTACCTACTTATTATAATTACGAACAGAACTATAGACCCAGGGACTTCCCAGATGATTACGATAAAGGTTATTATTCAAGATTTCCCAGACACTACCAATCTTATCAAGATCCTTATTATCCTAATTATTACAGGGATGAGAACGTTAGAGATTTACCACCTCCCCCTCCCTCGCCGTATGAAAATGATAACGTAGCTAATTATTATCATGAACGACCTGTGTATAAACAACGAAGAATAATATATTACGCAACTTTACCAGAAGTTGTTCGGAGTCCTACGAACGACAGGTATAATTATGGGGATTCTTATGAAATGGACAGTAGATATTCCAGAATACCTTCGCAGGATATAGGAAGAATCGGAGATACATACAGATATAGAAAACAGTATCCGGTTGATAAGAGGTATGAGGAAAGTCCTCCTGTTAAAGGTGGGTATCCTTTGAAAGTTTCGACGGATGTTAACGTCAAAGAGATAAAGAAAAATCCGGAGAGACGGATTTATTCCGAAGGGGATCATAGGTACATACACGGACCTTATCAGCCACGAGATAGATACTAAATGAAATAGTTTATCAAAAATTTTACTTTCTTTAAAGATAGAATATAGTGTTGTACTTATTTATATACGTATTTAATGTATTTAGAAATTGAAATAAATTTTAAACTTATATGCAATTCATTATTATAAATTAATAATATCAGGTTGTTACATATGAAATGTCCGATTTTGTAAGGAATTAAAAAAAATTTAAATTTAAATAAATATAAATATTTATTCTGCAAAATAGTCTCCATTTACATCAATAGTTTGTTGCCAACGAGCTGGAAGCTGAAAAATTCCCTTTGAAAAGAAATCTAGGTTTTGACGGCTCACATATTGCTCAAACACTGCTATTACAGACTCCCGGTCAGGGAAGTCCCTATTTTTTAAGTGATTGTCTAAACTTCGGAAAAAATGAAAATCAGTTGGCGAAAGGTCAGGTGAATAAGGTGGGTGAGGGAGAATTTCGTAACCAAATTCCGAAAGTTTTTGGATTGTCTGTCGTGCAACATGAGGACTTGCATTATCATGAAGAAGTATGGGTCCATGTCTATTGACTAGTGAGGGCTGCAAGCGGCTCAACTTTCCATGCATAGTTTCCAGTTCGGCACAATAGGACGCCGCCGTGATGGTTTCACCAGGTTGAAAAAATGAATAGTGAATAATACCCTTACTGGTCCACCATAGAGTCACCATAATCTTTCGCGGGTGAAGTGATGCTCGTGCATGCTGTCTTGGTGCTTCACCTCGATCTAACCATTGTATTGACCGTCTTCGATTATCATAAAGTATCCACTTTTCGTCACACGTTACCACTCGATGAAGAAACGGTTCAACTTTCTGTCGATTAGCCAAAGAGGTAGCCACCTCTAATCGACGGAGCTTATTGGCTTCCGTTAATTGGTGCGGCACCCATCGATCGAGTCTCTTCACTTTGCCAATCGAAGAAAGGTGACGACTAATGGTGGCAATGGACACTTGAAATGTTTCTGCAAGGCTACGCACTGTTGTCGACGGATTACTTTCAACTTCTACACCCAGCTCGTCGTCATTAACGGTGCTACGCTTATATCCGCGAGGCTCATTTTCCAAATCAAAATTTCCCTCGCTGAATTTTTTAAACCATCGCCGTAATGTGCGTTCATTACACGTGGTTTCACCGAACGTCTGATTAATTTCTCGCGTTGCTGCAGCTGCATTTAATCCCTTTTTAAATTGAAAGAGGTAAATTGCCCGAATAACTCTTGCCGACAGCATTTCCATAGGCGAGACAAGGACAGGTGTATTAATCTTTTCAAGAAATGGAACAGGTACACACTTCAAAATAAATACCCTTTTCTACAAATACAATAATAATTTTTACCAAAAACATACACGTCTTCACACAGGTGAGATTCAGTTCAGACTGAAGGAAAAAACGGACATTACATTTGTAACAACCTGATATTAGGGTACAAAAATAATAGAAAACTTAAGGCAACAATGATTAGTTAAGTAATCTTCCACATATAATGTAGAAAATTATGGAAAATAACACAAAATGTTAGAGACAATTAATTACTGAGAAATTTTAAATCCCACATTACCAATTTGGTTTTAAAAGACATCATTCTGCAATCGAACAAAGTATAGAAAAGAAAAAGCACTGTTATTTAACATAATTATTTAAAAACAATTTTCATCATCACCAATTTACTTTTAGAAGACAGTCCCACAGTGGAATAAGTGTGTGAAGGGGTTCATAACTACACGCGAAGAAGCTAGTGTTCAACAATACTTTTTGGTGTCAATTAACCTCTTTAATAAAGTCTAGAATTTTTTTATTTATTAATCTTCCAAATTTTTCGTATAATTATTTTTGCAAAATTTAATAAATATAATTGATAATAATAACTTAATTTAATTAAAAGTCAAATAATGAAAGCTCTACAGACATCTATGGTTGTATTGCCGAACTAATATTAAAAAAAAAAGTATTTTTAATTTGTTCAAATATTATTAACCACACCACATTGTGACTCCATATAACAAAAATGTGATTATAAATATGAAAAAAAACTGGTTAAAAAACTAAAAACAAATAATTAAAATGTAAAATAAATTGGACGAATACAGAAATCTTCTTTATCATAAAAACCGATTTTGACAGAAATTCAGGCATGTGTATAACAGATGGCGGCAGTAGCCTGAATTGTATAATTAATTTTTAAATTGCAATATTAATTCTGAATTTTAATTAAATATAGTACTAAATTATAAAATAAAAGCAAAAATATATTATATATCAAAAGTATAGCTATTAAAATTACTACCGTAATGTTGGATATGATTTATAAGCAATTATACTGAATGCTTTTTAGTATATTTTGTTGTAAGACAACTCTTTTAGTAAAACTATTGTTTTGTATTTTAATTTGAATGCCCAAAAGTAAACAATTATTCTAATTGTAATTTATTAAAGTAACAAAAGCAAATTTTGATTCTTGTCGAAATAAAAAATGCCAAAAAAGAATAAAAATTGGAATTTTATAAATGAATGAATGAGATTGGAATAATAAATTATATTATCCGCTTTTTTGCGGGAAATTTAAAAATGGAATGGAGAGCATTATTGTATTTAAAGCTGTTTTGTTTTATTTTTTAAGATTTTAAGTATAGGATAAGGCAATTAGAATTATAAGTATTTTTAAATTAAATACATAGATTCGATTGTGTTTGCAATTGTACAAAATCTTACTTTCGGCGAGCGCAAAATTTGGTCACACAATTCGGTCGCAAGCCTTTTTTTTGTACATCTTAATATATGTAAAATCGCGTAGAAACATGGCTAATCCATTTACTCTAAGGGCGAGGCGCCATCATCACATACATTTTTACACTAATTAAGAGGGTGCACTAATTGAAATATACGCCAATGATAGGTGCCTCTTTCTTTATGAGATCCATTAACATGTCGCGCTATTATCGGGTGTCTTCTTCTCCTTCTGCGAAAGTTTTTAAATTGTAAAAGAGGAGCCGAGCGAATAGCGAACATCATTCCCACTTAGTCATAAAATTTTATGTGAATATAAAGTACTTGCCGAGATTATTAAATGATAAACTAATGAATGTTTATGTACTGCTGATAATAAATTATTTAAATCTTATTTTGATGTGACATTCGATCGATTTTTCATAATTTATTTTCTTCTGTATTCAATCAATACGCTTCGGTTAAATTTTTACAGCCTCATACAATACTCTACTTCCAAAACTAATTTTTGTGTTAACAATTTATTATTTTATCATTTAGAATTTCTTTTCTCGACGTGCGAATGAAATTTCTAAGTGCCACAGAAATACGAAAACACTTTTCAAAATTTGGTACTGCTTTCCAAGTCTGTTTGTAGCAGTGGATTATTTTGGTTGTAAATATATGTTATATTGAAGCCTGAATTTTATCAGACTTTTATCAATCTTAAACAATAATGATTTTATTATGTTATATATACGAGGTGTGGCTAAGAAATAACCAGACTGGCTATATAAAATTTTGTACTCAAATGGTTACATATAGTGTGTGTTTTCACCTACAATATATTCTTCCTGAGCCATGGAATATTCGAATTTTTCACTGTTTGAAACAGCCAGCAAGTTCATGTATATTAGTCCTTGCATGGCCTCCACCGCTTTTATCTTAATTTACTGATTTAAAGCTCGTTCTTTTTATTGTAGACTTGGTCTTTGGGCATAGAAACAAGTCACAGGGGATTTAGTACAGTGAGTGGTCCAATATCGTAACATGTCCTAGCGGACAATCCGTTGTGTAACGCGTTGTCTTGATGAAGGATCCACGAGTTGTTTTTCTACATCTCTGGTCTATATTCTTTCCAGCCCGTTTACGAAGCGTCTCCTAAACTTCTTGTAATAAAATGCCCTTGATATCAAAAAAAACAATCATCAGCACCTTGAATTTGGATTTTCTTTTTTTTGCGCCTTGGCGAACTGGGATTCTTCCAATGCATCGACTGCCATTTTGTTTTCGGATCGTATTGAAAAAACGTGTTCTGTGCAGCTTCAGCACTATTTTCTTGTATACTTTGTTTCATGAAGAATTTGATGAACAATCTCTTTGTCAATGTTGACCAAGTCAGCAACAGCTGCAATGCTCAGATGGAGATATTTTCGAATAGTTTCACCGATTTTCACACCGTTCGCGTCCGATTTCTGTAACACCGACCGACCGGGACGCTCGTCGTCATCAACCCCTTCCCTTTCTTCATTAAACCTTCTAAACTATTCGAGCACTTGAATATGAGACAAGGGTTGTTCATCATAAGCCTTCTGTAATAATTTTCGAAGTTTCGGTGCCGATTTTATTGAGTTTAACATAAAATTTCATGTTAATACGATGGTTGCCCTATCTTGAAGTTGAATTCTTTCTCTGCACCTTTTGAAATGAATTTGTTCTTGACATTCAAGTAATCCAACTCGATATTTTTAGTCGACATTTACGAAAATCATCAAATGCTACGAACGAATTTGAATTCTTGAAACCATAAAAAAAAGAATTGTTCCCGATAACGCCTCGTCATCAGTTTCTTGATTATCGATGCATTTGCTTCCACTTTTATTTTCAATAGTCGATTGAAAAGACCACTTTAAAATTATTAATAGCAATTTTTATATGTCAAACATTAATAACTACAGTATTGCAACATTAGCAACAGCAGTGTTGCCACGTTTTAATATTTTAGCAGCGCACGTAACACGGAGGCATAAATAATGAATTGGAATTTATTTGTGTGAGTTTGGCTTTCGATGCTGTAAGTCTGGTGTGGACCTAGTATCTGTGCGGGTTTTGCCGTGCTTCTAGGTGCGACACTGTTAATTACCTGCCGATGATGATAACTTAGTTGTCGAAATACGTATACGGAATACGAAAATTATTGTGGAAAGGGGTTATACCATATTAACCTTAAATGAATTTGCTTGTATTTACTTCCGTTTTTTTTTTTTAAATCTTGTCATATTATGAATCTAATACATCATTTTTTATCATAATTAAGAAACCATATACAATTTTATTGGTTTTTTTAATTACCAAATACGTCGTTACAATTTTTTTTTTAGAACTAAAATTAGCATTCCACGAATCTTATAATTGAATAAAACTAAAATTAATAGCTGTGAAGGAGGGGTATTAGTATATAAAAGACTCTCTTGACGACAGCGTTAGCGGTCGTTGTCTTTTTTAAACCGGAAGTTCTGTCGCTTTGGCGGCCAATGCTAGAGCTAATAAGCGAAGAGATCCATATATTAAGATGTCCCATGTATCACCAAGTGTAACGACATGCCACTTATGCATGTAGACTTTGCTTCTTATTTCTTTTCACATGTTCATACACAAATATACACTTACACACGCGCACACACACACCAAAATGAGTCTAAATTATGAATTCAATATTTAAATTTAAACTTTCTCACATTATACATTCAAGAAATTAAACAGAAAAAAAAAGAGGAAATGGGCTACAGTTCTGCAAAAATATTAAATGTAACCATCGAAGTGTTCTTTTATTTGTCGTGGTATTCGTATTCTCTTCACATAAATATCTCTGATGTTATTACTACAATTTACATTAAAATTCCTTGTAAAATATTCAGTTCTAATGTCACAAAATGTTAATTAGAATTTTTTTCTCCTAGCTTCTCTCGTATTGAGTAATAATACGAGGGAATCCAGAAAAGTGTTTTGACCATTATGTTTATTTAAAATATGACAGAGCTTCGACCTCATGCACTGTAATCATTCGTTTGTGAATAGTTCTCAATTACACGAAACTCGTTTTCGTTGCAAAACATTTTATCATTCAACACAAAATACTGAAGTCAAGTTGGACGCAAAAATAGGCAAATTTGATCGCTATTTAAATAGATTTTATTCGCCCCTGGTAATAGCAATACGTGGTGACGTTAATCAAGACAATTACAAGGACATTTCTTTTTAATTTTTCGCAGATAATATCTTCAGGACTTCTAAAGGCTTTTCCAATAGGGACTTGACAACTTTTAATTCAATTTGTGAACGCACCCTTTCACTAATCATCGAACTGTCACTGTCAATTTATTCAGTAAACTTAACATTTTTATCATGATAAAGTACACGAACGAACAACGTCTGCAAATTATAAAAATTTACTACAGAAATTCGGAGTTGGTGACCGCTACTTTAAGAGCGTTAACTCCGATTTTCGGTCGTAATTCTCGCCCTAGTAGACAGGCAGTAACAAGTTTAGTGCAAAAATTTGAGTCTACATATTCGTTGTGTGATGTTGCCGTGCCAGTGAGACAACGGGTTGGTCGAAGTGTCGAAAATATCGCTGCCGTTGAAACGTCCGTAGCAAATGATCCAAATCAGTCAATTCCACGACGTTCTCAAGAGTTGGGCATCGCCCAGACCACTTTATGGCGAATTTTGCGCAAGGATCTTGGTTTACACCCATACAAGATCAAGCTGACTCAAGAATTGAAGTCGATGGACCATTTGAAGCGACGTACGTTCTCTGATTGGGCTCTGGAAAAGATGCGCCAAGATGATCAATTTCATCGCAAAATTATTTTCAGGGACGAAGCTCATTTTTGGTTCAATGGGTTCGTCAATAAGCAAAATATGCGTTATTGGTCGGGTGAAAATCCACATGTGCTTCATGAAACACCACTTCATCCACAAAAAATAACAGTTTGGTGCGGTTTGCATGCCGGCGGCGTCATAGGACCATATTTTTCGTCGACGATAATGATCGTCACGTTACTGTGAATGGTAATCGTTATCGCGCCATGATTACCGATTATTTTTGGCCCGAATTGGAAGATATGGACTTGGACAATATGTGGTTTCAGCAGGATGGTGCCACAAGCCACACAGCACACGTTACAATCGATTTATTAAAGAGTAAGTTTGATGAGCGTGTTATCTCAAGAAATGGACCAGTCGATTGGCCGCCTCGTTCGTGCGATTTAACGCCTCTAGGCTTTTTTCTTTGGGGCTACGTCAAGTCATTGGTCTATGCCAACAAGCCGACAACGTTGGAAGAGCTCAGAGCCAACATTGAACGCGAAATAGCAGCCGTTTCGGCCGAATTGTGTGGCCGAGTCATCGAAAATTGGGTCCAACGAATCGACTGCTGCAAACGTGCCCGCGGTGGCCATATGAACGAGGTCCAGTTCCATTCATAAATGTTTTCATTGTACTTCAACCCGATAATAAAGTTTTTGAAATATCTCAAATGGTCTGCATTTTATTTTGAAAAAAAGTTGTCAAGTCCTTATTGGAAAACCCTTTATATTTGATTTGGAACGATTAATAGAAAATTGACTGTATAAACTAGGTCGTCTCAGAATTCAATAGTTTTTAGGGCCTTTTCTATGATTCAGAACTTACTTTCGTTGTTTTTAAAGAGATTTTTGAAGACTTCAAATGAAAGACTGAAATACGTATTTTTGTCTGTACGGTTTCTTTTCTATTATAAGTAAATATGTCACCACGTCCTTTACCTTTTTCTTTGCATTTAACTAATTTCTTTACTCGAAAGCTTTTCCAGAAAAAAAGTTTGTTCAAAACGTGAGTCTACTACTTACTCTTACATTTTGAAATCACCAAAAGGTTATCTTCATAAGATGTTTCGAATTTATTGAATATATTTTTTTTATATTTATATAATAACAAAGTAATACAAAATAAATATAATACAAGGAGTCGCGCGAAGCATAAAAGAAACTTCTTTGAGCAAATACTGCAGATGTACAAGTTAGATGGTAAAATATTAAAATTATATAATTCACGACCTATGCTGTGTGCTGGGAGAAGGGGGCTTGTTCATCTACATATTTGCAAAAGAGATGGAAAAGAGTAATTTCCAGGTTTGCGTTTTATCGTATCTTTGAATAGTGTTTAGTTACATGAGCGAGAAAATAGAAATGTATTTTATAATTTCCTCTGGGAGCTAAATTCAACGAAATACTAGCGCAGTTGGTCGTCTGGTTTACTGCTAGGTGTCACTACTAGTATACTTTTAATCACATTCGGATAATTTATTATTCATCGTCCCCTTTTTTCTCGCATCTCTTTCTACCGTTTTCAGATTTTTACGTGTGTACTATTAGTTTCGAATTAAATGACAATGGAAAGATATGCAGAAAGTAGCACCGTTATTTTGCGAGCTGTTGAATATTCTGTGAGCGGTTTAAAATTTATTCTTTTTATTTTACTCAGGTCTGGAGTTCGATTTCTTGTGTTGCATGTTTTGGTTGTACGAGGACGAAACAACATTTCAATTTTGCATAATGAATTGAGTATGAAAAAATTAGTGTAATATGGGAGCCACGTTTGTTGACAGTCGCTCACATACTAGATAAATTAGGGATTGAAGTACCCCGTCCACATCTCTTTATTCCTTAATTTATTGAAGACATGATTGGAAAGAATCTTGGCGTCGGATAATAACAGTCGATGATATCTGGATACATCATCATACACTCGAAATGAAGCAATAATCGCTGGCACAAGTGCTCCAAATAAGGCAAAAATCTTTACACAAAAAAGATTTCAGCTAATGTCATTTGGGACAGTGAGATTCTTCTTAGCATTTATCTTCAAAAAGGTTAAACGATAATAATGCTTTCTGGATTAACCAAACGATGAAATGCAATTCAAAAGGCCTCACTTAAAAAAGAAATGAATACTTTTACTTCGGTATAATGCATCTGTTCAGACTTTGATTGTTTCAATGCCAAAAATTCATAATCTAAAGAAATGAAGATTTAAATGTCGGTGAACTAAAAGTAAAGAATTACAAATGTTCGAGTCCCGTGGGCCTCCAGATGTCGAATTAAAGAGTCTAGTTTTGTATCCATTGCAAATAACATAGTTTTCTTTATCACAACACCTCATGAACTAGATGAGAGAATTGCTAAACCCAAAGGACGACAGCTTCTGCAAAAGTAAAACGTGATCAATGGTATCGAACTAACTGATCACTATTGTCAAGGTTTTAGATATATCTTGGATTATACAGCATCAATTTGTTAAAGTAGAGCGGTTCTTTAACCTGTGATGAAGAAATGAAGGGGAGACATTTAGATGAGAAGAATTTATAGGGGATGGAGTCAAAAATTTTAGCAAAAATGTAATAAGTAGACTGTTCAGGTTCCTCTATATGAAATACGTATGTGCCCATGTGCTTATATACATAGACGACCAGTGAAGGGAATATTTACGTCAATTGTCGATTGTCCTGTGCAATGCCTCTGAGTATCATTGTGCTATTATTTAGCATCCAGTTAGTGCCATTGATTGACACAGTCAAAGTGACTTTTCTGATTTATTTTGTAATCGTTCTACGATAATATGTAAAGTTTGCAATATACTGCTGATGTGCTGGGATAAACAGGGCTGTGGGGAACATGTTAACCGCTAAACTTAATGAACAAAGAACAGTTTTCGATCCTTCTGGCATAAATAAAATTACAACTCGGGACGACGTTGCATAACTACCTACCATATCTACGTGAAGAAATCGAAAATTTAATCGAAGCTATAGTAAAAGACAAACAGCTGTGGAAATGCGTTGACGAGACCACAGTCAGGTACGTGTACTGGAACTCCTCAAGCAGGTATTTCCATTTTTATTAGCTAGTAAAAGGTTAGAAAATGTACAGGTGAAGCAATTACAAGGTAATGCTGGATATACTACCAAAATTTGAAATTTCAACCAATTAACTGTTGATGTTTGAGTGATGGTGGCGCGACAATGCGATCTATAGGCTAAGCTCTTAAAGAAGATTGTGACAGACTTTTACACGTGAAGACCAAAAAAGTGATTCTTAAATCTCTCAAATGAGTCCGAAAATTTCAGAGACGGTGCGGTGCTCCTGTATTCCCGAACATAGCCAAGCTTTACACGTTGAGGAACATGGTCCGGCTTTTTATAATTCGAATTAGTATTTCCAACGAATTAAATATGTTACTTTATAATTTAATCCTGACGAAGCTGCAGCTATAAAGGAAAGAAGATAGGATTTCGAGATATTTCCGTTGAAACAGATTTAGAACTATTGACGACAATTATATAGGATTGTTTGACGCAATAGAAAAATTGCAAAACATTGTGTTGTCGTTTGTGAAAGATTTCAATTTTAACAGATTAAGACAAATTTGTAATGGTGTTTCTATAGATCTGTTATCTATTTATAAAAATTATTTATATTTCTCACGATATAAGAGCATTTTCTTATCACAGCGAGCATTATTGACCGAGATAAATGTGAAAACATACGAGGGAGCGTTTTTATATTCGCGGAATGAGCGGGTTGTAATGGGGTGAGTAGGCGCATTGGGGGCGTGGCCTGTGCAGCGACTCATGATTAGTATAAATACGAAGTTTCATTGTTATTAGACAGTTAGTCTTTGAGCTATTGTCAACCAAGTAACATAATCAGGAGTGAAAAGTGAAATATGGAAAAAATCGAATATCGTGCCGTTATAAAGTTCCTTACCAGGCAAGGGAAATCAGTCGCGACCATAATGAATGAGATGTCATTGATTTACGGCGACTCTTGTCCAGGAAAAACCATGGTGTACAAGTGGCACAGTTTATTTAAACAAGGAAGGGTATCCCTTGAAGACGACCCGAGGCCGGGCAGGAGCATTGAGATGACCACGCCAGCACTTATCCAAAAAGTTGAACAAATTGTACTCGAAGATGCTCGACTAAAGAAGAAACAACTCGCAGAAATGGTTGGAGTATCCGATACAACAATTTTTAAAATCCTACACGATCATCTCGGCATGTCTAAGGTCAGCGCAAGAAGGGTGCCGAGAATGCTCACGCCGCCGCAAAAACGACAGCGCGTAGAGTGTTCGCGTGCATTTTTGGACCTCTGTAATGAAGACAAGGATGGTGTATTGAGCGGAATTGTTACTGGAGACGAAACTTGGGTTCATCATTATGAACCTGAGTTCAAACAAGACTCCATACAGTGGCATAAAAAGCGCACAGCACCTCCCAAGAAATTTAAAGTGTCACAATCAGCTGGGAAACTCATGGCAACGGTATTTTGGGACTCGGAAGGAATACTGTTGATTGATTATAAAGATAAAGGTGTTTCTATAACCGGAGAATATTACGCTTCAATATTAGAGCGACTAAAAGAAGCCATTAAAGAGAAAAGACGGGGAAAATTTACAAAAGATGTTCTGCTTTTGCACGACAACGCGTCCGTCCACAAGAGCCGCGTTGCGTTAGCTGCCCTGCATAAGGTGGGCTTTGAAATTGTGAATCACCCACCCTACAGCCCAGACCTGGCCCCGAGTGATTATTACCTGTTTCCGAAAATGAAAAAGGAGCTGCGGGGTAAAAAATTTACTGCCGATGATGAAGTCAAGGAGGCAGTTTCGGCGTATTTTGCAGATAAAGAGAAATCATTTTTTTATGAGGGTATAAATAAATTAATTGAAAGATGTGAAAAATGTATCCGTCTTGCAGGTGAATATATTGAAAAAGAAAAATAATTTGGTTTTTTTATTTCCACCCCTTATCCCCCATTCCGCGAATATAAAAACGCTCCCTCGTATATAATAGTACAAACTTTTCACCAAAGTTACCCATAAATAAGGTAAGTGTTTCAGAAATTTTAAAACTAATAATTTTTCTTTATTTTATGCGTCACCGATTGTTATTTGTTTCGTTCGCATTTGATTGTCGGGTACTTACTACAACCGGTCCTGACCTGTTGCGCTGGGAAAAAATGACCTAGTAATAAGCATATTAAAAGGTATTACCAACGGCGAAAACATATTTACATTTTTTTTGAATTCCAAATAAATAAACCATCCTTTTGTAACTCGTTTGATGTCCTACTTAATTATTTTTTTAATAAATAAAGCCAATTCCACAACAATAACAAAGCGGAATAAGAACCGAAAGTAAAGACAAAAGTAAAGTGACATTTTCAACAATTTTTTTTCTCGTTGCCTTCGTTTCAGATCAATGAGGGGGAATTTAGCAATTCATCCTTCTCGTGCGCAAAGAATATCCCTATACGACTATCACCCTCGCCTAATATATTATTTAAATTTAATCAGGTTCTTCCGAAGCTAAAATTAAATTATATTAATGCCGAAGACTGAAATTATTTAAAATAATTGTTTTGTGTTTGTATTTTTTTACGTTCTCTTTGCCGTTGTTTCCCTTTTTTTTTTTAATTTGTCACAAAGACGAGAGGGAACACTTTTGAAACGTGAAATGGCGCGGCCGAAATTGAAGATGTAGCTCTAACATTTTTTTTTCTTTTCAATTAGGGAAATTGATTCGCATGAAAGAATTGCCCTGTCTTAATAAATAAGGTGGAATAGGATGGAATCACATCACATTGGAGAATTTCCAGGAAAGATTCTTAAATAAATTGTTTATGTGATTGGATTAACTTTATTAAAGGCAAAAAAGTAGTTCTTACTTATTTACACTGGCGAATAGGAAAAAAAATTCCCTTTCTTTATTTTTCGGAAACAAAAATGTCTACTCTAAAAAAGCCTGAGGTAATGTGATGATTTGGTGCAAAACTTTTTACGTCAATCGTCATATCAATAGATCGAATTCAACATTAATATTGTTATTACTCCAAAAATTCAGATCAAAACAATTAGATCATTACATTTACACAAAAACACATACTTATATACCAGGTTGTTCAATAAGTTTTGTCATTCGATAAGGAAAACACGATTTTATGGTTTGAAATACATTTTATTATTCAATATAACCTTCCTGAACTTTACTAACACTTTTTCCAGTGATTTTCTAAGTTATGGATTCCATTGCTGAAGTGAAAACCCGGAAGACTGTCGAAAAACGCTTCCACGGCTGCTATTACCTCTTTATTCGATGAAAATCGTTTCCCATGCATAAATTCTGAGATTTGACAATGGCTAGAAGTCAGAGGAAGCTAACTCTGGCGAATAGGGTGGATGTTGCAACAATTCGTACTTAAATTCATTTTTGCGATGTTTTTTTGAGCTGTGTAAGTGGGTGCGTTGTGATGAAAAATGATCTTCTTTTTCTGTAAACTAGGTCTTTTCCCATGAATATTTACATTTAGCTGGTCCAAAAGGTTACAATAATAATCTGAGTTTATTGCTTTGCCAGTTTGGAGGTACTCCACGAACAAAATTCCTTTTGTATTCCAAGAAATTCTTGCTAACACCTTCTTCGTCGATTTCTGGATTCCAACTTGCTTCGGTGTCGAAATACCGACTTCACACCACTCCTTAGCCTTTTGTTTTGATTGAGGATCATGGTGGTAGACTCAAGTCTCAATCTATAGTAACGAAACGACGCGCGAAATCGTTTTCGTTCTTTTTAAAACGCTTTAAATGTTGTTGAGAAAATCGCATTCGAATGTATTTTTGTTCCATGCGGCACCCATTTGACACACAGCTTTCTGAAACCCAAAACTTCAGCGAAAATATTGCTCATACTGCCTAATGAGATGCACAGGCTTCTATTAAATCTGTCTTGGTTAATAGACGATCTTCCAAAACCATATCCTATATTTTTGCTACGATTTCTAGTGTTGATGCACTTTTTGGACGTCCTTTACGTGGATCGTCTTCAAGACTTGTACGACCAGGTTTACATATAGCAACCCATCTACTGTTCTAATTGAAAGTGAAAAGTCCTTATATACTTTAACAATCGTTCATGAATTTGTTTTGGTGCTACACCTTCCGAAAATAGGAATTTTATCACTGCACGATATTTAATTTCTTCCATTGTAAAAACATACTGTGACACGTCAATTTTGAACACTTGTAAATAGACGAATGAGAATTTATAAAATGAGAAAGCTTCACAGGTGTTCACAAAAAAGGTAGTACAACTTTTAGAAAAATAAAACAACGAACCTAATAGCGTTATCTGTTATTGAACAACCTGGTATAAGTTATTCATAAAATTGTGTTGTCAGAATAGTTATCTTATAAATTAATTCGAAATTCTATTTAATTATTAATGAATATAATTGTTATAGAATATTTTATGTATGTGAATATATTAAATACTTTTTTTGTTTTTATTTATTTATTGTATATAATAAATATATAATAAAATCAAAGAAAAGAATTATATGTTGGACCCAATTTTCGATGACTCGGCCACACAATTCGGCCGAAACGGCTGCTATTTCGCGTTCAATGTTGGCTCTGAGCTCTTCCAACGTTGTCGGCTTGTTGGCATAGACCAATGACTTGACGTAGCCCCAAAGAAAAAAGACTAGAGCGTTAAATCGCACGAACGAGGCGGCCAATCGACTGGTCCATTTCTTGAGATAACACGCTCATCAAACTTACTCTTCATTAAATCGATTGTAACGTGTGCTGTGTGGCTTGTGGCACCGTTCTGCTGAAACCACATGTTGTCCAAGTCCATATCTTCCAATTCGGGCCAAAATAATCGGTAATCATGGCGCGATAACGATTACCATTCACAGTAACGTGACGATCATTATCGTCGACGAAAAAATATGGCCCTATGACGCCGCCGGCATGCAAACCACACCAAACAGTTATTTTTTGTGGATGAAGTGGTGTTTCATGAAGCATATGTGGATTTTCACCCTACCAATAACGCATATTTTGCTTATTGACGAACCCATTGAGCCAAAAATGAGCTTCGTCACCGAAAATGATTGCGATGAAATTGATCATCTTGGCGCATCTTTTCCAGAGCCCAATCGGAGAACGTACGTCGCTTCAAATGGTCCATCGGCTTCAATTCTTGAATCAGCTTGATCTTGTATGGGTGTAAACCAAGATCCTTATGCAAAATTCGCCATAAAGTGGTCTGGGCGATGCCCAACTCTTGAGAACGCCGTGGAATTGACTGATTTGGATCATTTGCTACGGACGTTTCAACGGCAGCGATATTTTCGATACTTCGACCAACCCGTTGTCTCACTGGCACGGCAACATCACACAACGAATATGTAGACTCAAATTTTTGCACTAAACTTGTTACTGCCTGTCTACTAGGGCGAGAATTACGACCGAAAATCGGAGTTAACGCTCTTAAAGTAGCGGTCACCGACTCCAAATTTCTGTAGTAAATTTTTATAATTTGCAAACGTTGTTCGTTCGTGTACTTTACCATGATGAAAATGTTAAGTTTACTGAATAAATTGACAGTGACAGTTCGATGATTAGTGAAAGGGTGCGTTCACAAATTGAATTAAAAGTTGTCAAGTCCCTATTGGAAAACCCTTTATTTTTGTGTACATCGTTAGCATTCATGTGGTTAGAAACGGTACTTAAAAAACGCGCCGCGTATGTTAGAGTTCACGGCAGTTTTATTTTAAAAAAATCATATAATTTGTTATCACACATTTACGAGTAACTATTATTAATTAGATTTTAAGTTTCATATACTTTCCTTACAATTCTATTTACTATAAAACAAATAATATAGTAGATACAGTTCCTTTTTAATTGACGATTTTGGTAAAGAGACGTGGAGCGAAGTATTGACGATATTTTAAATTAGTCAGACAAGGTTAAGAATAGATATAACATCATTGCAAACTTTGTAACTGACGATCAATTAATGATATTCAAATAGAAATTACCGCTCCATCAACGTCGATGGTAATTTAGTATAAAAGGGTTGGAGTCCGTCCTAAATAAACAGTCCTCAGAAACAAATTTTTATTTTAAATAAGGCACGATCTGCGTCTGCGACAGCGTACCGTGTTTACCCTTCAAAGCATCCTAATCGAAAAAATATTTATATTTACATAATGTCTAAAGTAATTCCTTTTTGAATGGACTGCGTATCGATTTAGAAAAAAGTAATTCATCCCATTTATAATAATAACTAAATTAACATTTAAAGCAGTATAATTTTGACTTAATTACAAATATATAATTTTAATATTTGATTCGGATGAGTTAGTAGAAGAAGAAGATGAGTGGCACGTCGTCGAAACATCAAAATAACGGTGTTGGTAAGAATCATCTGGGTACGCGGCGTAATTCTTTGGAAACCAGAGTATTCATCCGTGTAATGTATGTAAAAATGCAGATTTTCTGTTTTGTTTAAATTTATTATTCAAGCATGGATAAGGTCGATGTTCACGTTACACTTACAAATAAAGTTCACCTAAGTATCCCTGAAAGATTGTAAAGATGCAAATTTGCATTCAAAGCCCTAGATATAAATTGCTTTTAAGGGGTTGGAAAAGTTTTTCGTTGTGCAACGCAGTTGCGGTGAAAGTAATTAGTCATTTATGAATCCAGTAATTGCACATAAAAAGATAAATAGGCACTCTTCCCTTAATGCTCCACGGTCCAATTTAACGATTAGCGACCTTATGGAAGGTGTTTTAAGAATAATATTTCTGATATTCGTGTAACAGTGGATGGAACATGTTGTCGGCTGCTCGGCCTCGCGTAGGTGAGTCGGCGAAGTATTTGCCTTTTTAAAATACGCAAAATTTCTTATTAGTAGCGGCCATCAGATTGTGAGCGGCGAAATGTAGATGTAAATTACTTTTATATTAAATTTTATTGGACTTTTTCAAAACGAAAATCCGGTTCTCTTTTAAATGAAAAATTAAATATTATATTTTGTAAATGACATGCAAATATTAAGCAAAAATATACAGAAGTATGTTCAGATTTTAAATAGAATTTATTTTACCATTGAAATGATATTCAATATTTTTTCGAGCTCTGATTAAACGTCAAACTTCAGAAGATTATTGTAGTTATTTGGGTAATCTGTAACGACCATCGCATTCCAAAGAATCCTAAAGGGTTTCTGTGCTTAACAGAAAAGGAAAAAGTCAAACTCATGGTTGCTTAACTTTTGAAGATGAGACGTATGGTATGGTTCCTAGCGAATAGTCGATGGTTTCGAAAAATATTATAAGAATCTCTTTAAGATTCCTCATCCACTGTCTCTTCCACCAGTTTGTCCAATGACATGTTTGGAATTGTTGTTTGTAAATTCTCTGTCGACAATATTCTAATGTCTAACTGCAAGCTGAAAAACCAATTTACATCTGATCATAATCAAATATAAACTTTTTTTGAGATTGCAGATAGGTTGAAATCTTCTACTTTCCTAACGGAATATAAAACTGTCTGAATAGTTTTTATATTAAAATTTATTGTCTTCAAGCTGCATTCTTTAAACTCTGCTCAATAGAAGTATAAGAAACTGCCTGTCATCTCTTTGTTATTGAAGTGGTTACATTCATTGCCGTTGTCATGTATTCATAAAATTTGTTCCATTAAAACCTGGACTGAGTGAAGTTGGTCAAGTGGTCAATTAAATTCATTGAGAATTTGGGCGTTTATAGGTTTGGTTTCAGCCCTGCTAGTACCCCATTTCAACCACTTGCAAGGACTTGAACATACTTTAAAAGAAATAAAGTTCATTTAAAGTATTTCAAGCATGATCTCGAAACGAAGCTTCAGATACGAAAACTACCGGAAGAAAAACAACTTAAAAAAATGGTTTGGGAAATTCATATGTTAAAGACAAGAATGTTATATTTCCACGCTGCTAAAGATATTGTTCTTAAAGAATTTGTTCCAGTTGGTCAAACGGTCGTCATCTCGAAGCTTCGCAGCGATCGATAGAGAGAGAAGTTGTAGGCAATTGGTCATTTTTTAATCGAGTTTTCGAATCGGTTTTTGCTTCTTGTCTTTTTTATTTTCTTTTGCTTTCACACGCTGAAGGAGAGAAAGTGATATGACACAAACGAAAGGTAAGCAGCTGTGGCTACTATAGACTGATAGAAAATGCTGTCAAAATTAAGACAATTTTACTTTTTCTCTGTGCGAACTATTAATCCAGTTGTTCAGGATATTTTTTCGACGAAGACGAGTTTATTGTCCATAAAAATGAATTCTTTTCCAAATGTTTCTGCTAAAGGATGAGTAATTGGTTGTAGAATCTCAACCAGATATTCGTGGGCTGTGAGAGCTTCGTTTTCTTTGAAATAAAGATCGGCGGGTCTTCCAATACTTATACCGGTCAATACCATTACGCCACCAACCACATATTGAAGTTGGTGGTGAATTTTGTTACATTCTCTCCCATCTTCAAGGATTAAAGATGTTCTTCTTCAAAAACAATGACAATAACATTGAATAAAATCATTCTAACTAACAAGTTATCTTAATTTTCTAGTACCATTATATATAATATATGTATACCGGCTGTCCCATGTTATGACTGCCATAGTTTAATGGTGTGTTACTGAAGCAATTTAAAGTTAAAAGTGTCTAATGAACATATGCCCAACACTTTATCGCAACTACGATACAAGCATTTGAAGTTTTAGATAGATAACCCTTGGCCGCCAAAGTCACCAGACTAACCTAAACGTACACTGTGTACGTTTAGGTTCTCAACGGTGTGTACCGCGTACGGAGTGTGTTTTCGTACAGGTATTTTTCGCTGTGGTTTACCAGGTACGACACTTTCCGGTTATCTGCTGATGATGACAACTTGGTTGTCGAAATGCGTATACAGAATTACAAAAGCTAATGTGGAGAGGGGTTATATATCAACCTCAGTGATTACGTTAATCAACCACAGGCTCCATCAATTCCAACCTCACCAGACTTAAATTCTCTAGAATATTTTTTATGGGGAAGGCTGAAAATTTCTGTTTATGCAGAACAACTTAAAAGCAAATTAAAAATAGAGAACGGCTTGCCAGAATTGTGGATGCCGCAGAAATTATTCGTGCTGACCCTAAGATTGTTAGAAAAGCTACCTCCTCAATTCTAAGAAGAACTAGATTACGTGTATATATACAGCAACAGGGCGGACATTTCAAATGATTAATTCAATAAAGCTGCTTCTTTTTAAATGATTTTCATTGAGATTTTTTTGCACCTGCACTACTAGGGTTTTCTAAAACTACAAGTGGTTGCAGCTCAGTTATGATAGAGTTTAGGGAGGATGTTCATTAGATATTTTTAACTTGCAATTGCTTCGGTAACACATCTTTAAGCTGGGACAATCATATTATGGGACATTCAGTATATATATATATATATATATATATATATATATATATATGTTTAAATTATCTTGTTCAGTTAACTTATGTAATAGTTTGTCAAAAAAATCCCATTGAAATGTTCTTTGTGGTGTGACAATGATATATAAATGTTCGTAGACATACACAACAGCGAGGTAGTGAAAGTATTCTTTTATATAAAAGCGATGTATCTTCTTGTCTCTTATATGTATAAGCTCCACTTGTTTTCTAATTTTAATATAGTTATTTGAAGAGAAAGCCTCGCTAAGAATCCGAGATGTCGCTTGGAATAGTTCACATAATGTTTTGAAATGATCTTGATAAGTGACAATTGACGCTTGAACTGGTGCCTTGTGCACAGCAAGGGACCGTTTTCAAATCTGATTCTAAATCACGATTAAAATGAAAACATTCCACGGCTACGCGCGCACTCCACTTCATCTTTCTCTCATTCTTTTATTTCCTTCTGTTATGTTACCTATTAATTAGCGTACATATGTATATCGGACATTGTTTAAATATCTATCTTTATCTATGTAATGTGTGGTATACGGTTGCTCTTTTGTTTTCGTATAGATGAAATAGTGTTTCGGTTATAAAAAGTAGTAGTGCTTGTGTACTTGTATTACATTAAAGCAATATTTTTTCCGGGTGTTAATTTAATTGAATCTTAAGTTTAAAGCTTATCAGAATCGTGGGAGTTTTACCCAACAGGTGTAACAGAAGTAACAGAAGTAAATATAGATTTTGCAACACACTATTAATTTAGAGCTGTTAGATAATATATTTCTTTTACTTTTGATTGTTGCCATTAATTGGTGGCTTCCTCATGTATGAGTTGCCTACTATAACAATATATAATACTACCGTGGGCAAAAAATAGTAAGACTTTTTAATTTAAATTTCGCGCGAAAACCCATTCGTCGAAATATTTTTTTTCTAGGTTGGTATGACTGTCAGTGATATCTGTGCTAAATGTCACATCAAAATAATCATTAGTGTTTAGTATGCGCGTGTCTTTCTGAAGTATAAAAAGTGCATTCGGCGATTTTTACAATGAGTGAAATTATTCAACAAGTTCCATTAAATTTTGTGTACGGAATCAAATTTCTGGTGCCGAAACGTTCAGAATGTTGCAAAAGGCCTTCGGTGATAATTGTTTGTCGCGAGCAAGTGTTTTTGATTGGTACAAATTATTCAAAGAGGGTCGAGAACGCGTTGATGACGAACCACGTCCAGGACGGCCATCAACATCAACTGATGATCAACACGTCAATAGAATCAAGGAATTGGTGCTTGAGAATCGACGATTAACAGTCAGAGACCTTACTGGCATCGTTGGAATATCGGAAGGACCAGTGAAAACCATTTTGAAAGATCATTTGGGCCTAAGAAAAGTGAAAGCACGATTTGTTCCAAAATCACTCAATTTTTTCGAAAAACAGCGTCGCGTTGACGTCTGTGAAACAATGCTTTCCAACTATCAAGACAAAATGAAAGGCATCATAACTGGAGATGAGACTTGGTTCTACGCTTATGACCCGGAAACAGATGATCAATCGGAAGAATATCGTATCAAAGGTGAGCCGAAGCCCAAAAAAACACGTCAAAGCAAGTCAAAAATCAAGGTTATATTGACAATTTTCTTCGATTATCGAGGTGTGGTGCACTCCGAATTCCTTCCGACCAGCCAAACTGTCAACAAAGAATACTATTTGAGTGTTATGCGTCGTTTGCGCAATGCTATTCGTAAAAAGAGGCCCGAATTATGGGCCGACAACTCTTGGTTTTTGCACCGTCGCATACTGCATTAATTCTTCGTGAGTTTTTCGCCAAATTTTCAACCAATATCGTGCCGCAACCACCGTATTCGCCTGATTTAGCTCCGTGTGACTTCTGGCTATTCGGCAAACTCAAACGACCGCTCCGGGGAAACCGTTTTGAGTCAATTGAAGACATTAAACGTGAATCGCTACGCGCATTGAAGGCTATTCCTGAAATTGACTTTAACAACTGTTTCGAGAATTGGAAGAAACGTTGGCACAAGTGTAGTGGGGCTAGGGGGGATTACTTTGAGGAGGACGAAATAGATTTGGAAAAATAAAGAATTTAAAAATTATGAACAAAGTCTTACTATTTTCTGCCCACAGTAGTAATGTACTTCCGTCGAAGTCAGACTTTCCACCTTTTTGTCCATAAGACATTCAGAGCCTTACCTGAATGGATTTTCTTCATTCTTCTTTGTTAGTTGCTTTTTTTCTCTTGTTTGAAATTTGTCGTTCCAATCTTCTTGGTTTTCCTCTCTTTCTTGTCTCTTTGGATTGCGTTTATCCAATTCTTGTTCATCATTCATAAGTACAAAAGTCCTCTTGTCTTCACTAGCTGGCTTGATAGTTGAATAAGTTATAGATTTCTTGATTGTTCTTTCTTGCCATCTTTTTACAGTGTTTTTGTTTCTCCATTAATCTTTAGTAGGCCCTTGATTCGATTGCTTATTCTTCGCAACGTTTCACTATTTGTGATTTTCTCTTTTTGATTCCTATTTTGTGTAAATCTCTCGCTTCATTTTGATCTTGGCTTGCCTCTCTTCCTGTTTCTTATATTACTTCCAAGAGTTTTCTTTGGAATTCGATTTTCTTGCATTCTCACATTCTATAAATATTTCCTAACGATATCAATATTTGAGATTTCGCCATTGCTATTACATAAAATTCCTTCAGTTCTTGGTTTGTATTCGTCTCCAATGTGTTTTCGACTCTTTTATCTCAACTCAGCGTTTTCCTCCTTATTGTTCTCAATATCCGTACTTCGTTTCTAAATACTGCATTGCTCTGTTTTGTATATTCTCAACTTTAAGTTCGAGATACTATTTTACTATGTACTAGTTTTTTTTCTTGTAAACTTTCTTGTAATTTTTCACTCACACTAGATCTCCCACGAAACACTGTTTCCAGATATATGAAAATTTTCACTTCTCCTTTTTTTTGCTATATTTTCTGTTAATAAACTGTACAATATACGAGGATGGTGCCATTTCATTCGTAGGCAAGGTCATAGCATCGGTTTTTTGGGATTCGCGTGGAATAATTTTCAATTGACTATCTTGAAGAAGGAAAAACAATCAACGGCGAGTATTATGTGAACTTATTGCAACGCTTGAGCGAAGAAATCGAGCAGAAACGGACGCATTTGACTAAGAAGAAAGTATATTATTAAAAGGGTATCGAACTTATTGAACATCGCTGGGGAAAAGTGTATAGAGCTGAAAGAAGATTATGTTGAAAAATAAATACATTTCTTTTCAAAATTTTTGTGTTTTCTTTGTTGGGTCGGATACTTTTGGGACCACCCTCGTATTTAGTGGTTGTAATAAATCAGGTTTCATTTACTGTCATTATGGAATTACTTATCCTTTCTTATTATTTAGGAAATTATTTATTCAAGTTATGTTTTTTTTTAACAAAAGAAACCCCCTTTTAAGATAGTTGAATACTCAACGTTTTTTGTGGATTTTCTTTGCTTCAGTATCGGCTTTCAGGGAAGCAATACTTTGACGCTTTATGATGGGAATTCCCCTACTCTCCGAGATTTTTCTTGAACTAGTTTTAGCGCCCCGAGAAGTCGAGCAAAGGATCGTATAAGGTAAAACTACGAGCTTTATTTTTCTATCGTAGTTGACTGGGGCGTAACAGTGTATTTAGGAAAAAAAATTTCGTGTATTTCCTCTTCTTGAATTTATTTTTAATCCAACTTTACTTGCTGCACGAAATATTGTAGTTTTCAAATCATTTTTATTAATAGCAAGTACTCTACGTCATCTGCGTGCGCTTGGTGTCTTCTTGTTATTAAAATTCTTCCTTTATACTATTATTTCTCATCAATTTTTCAAGGGGTATTGACTGCCAGAGTTGGTCTTCTACTTTTGACTGTATTGTTACAGGAAACTCAACGTATAGCTAATTTGTACTGATCATAGTTTAGCATCAATTTGGTACGTAGACTTCCGCGGTCGTGGTCCATGCTATCTGCTTCTGGGTTTCCGGGCTGGAACCGCGTCACTAGTATATCTGCCGACGAACCATCTTCAAACTCCATTCCAAATTATCTGACCCTTTTTCCGTAAAAGACCATGTTTCTTTAGAATCGCCTGGTGTGTACAGGATTCCTTGTTCATGCGGCAGCGCATATATTGGTGAAACAAAGCGGTCTGTCGGCACTCGTGTTTCTGAACATGAACGTTGTACTAGATTGCTGCGCATAGCCGTTTCTGCACTTGCCGAGCATAGGCTGGAAACCGGGCACCATATTCAGTTTAATTCGACCAAGATCCTATCCCGCACTAACCATTTCTATGGTCGCAAAATCCGTGAAACTATAGAGATTTTTAAACACCCCAATAACCTCAACCGCGATGATGGCTACCCCCTACATAACGCTTGGCAATCGTGCATTTCTAATCTACCCAACCGCAACCGTAACGCTCCATTGACCCATGACCCATTATCCATATATAAACGCGTCCCCCATCGACTTACACCAGTTTCAGTGCAGTAGTTCAGCCCTGAAGATGTCCCATACAAATGGGTACGAAACGTCGGCAGATATACTAGTGACGCGGTTCCAGCCCGGAAACCCAGAAGCAGATAGAATAGTTTAGCATCATTTACGATAATTTTACATATTTGTGATCATCAGCAGTAGACTACTGTTGATTATGACAACCTAGTTGTCGAAACAGATATTCGGATTTAAAAATTAGAGTGTTCAAAGTAATTAGATTTTTTTTAACGTTAAAAGTTGATGTATACCAACCTACGCATACCTTTTTTAATTGAAAATTGTTTGCAATAACAAATAGGCATTTTATTACGAATAACGTAGTTTTATGTATTACTATTACGGTTTACACGTTGACCTTTAGTGGATAGCTGAACTGTAACACAAATAGAGTACAAGTGCATGGCGAATACGAGAGGAATATATTAGGTTGCAGAAAAATCATTGAAACGATAGTTATTTACATGGTCGCCTCGGGTAATGGGTATGATTATGCGGCCATATGTGATGTGACTATGCTTGCCCGTATCGTACCGTCGGCGGAATAATGTCATCCAGCACTTTCACCAGTTCACACGCTACCTCTTCGACTATCGATGCCAACAAACCAGGATGCGCTAGAACAAAATCATGTTTCACATTACTTAAGGAAATCGAACCAGTTAATTGCTTTACATTATAATTTCCTTTTGAGACATCGCGAACAGATAGGACGACACAATGAAGGAAAAAAAAAGAAATTAACTTCAATTTGATGTGACAGAGGAAAGGAGAATTAACACAGGTAGAAAGAGAGGTACGAACGGAGTAAAAACACTTTACTCTACTTATACATGTGTATCAAAAAACTACGAAAACTAATTATGTATAATTAGAAAAACTAAATGTCAAGAGCCAATGTTTACAATGTTGAATAGTGAGTAAGACTTCCTGGTACACACACATAGCCAATTATATATGCGTATACTACCGCTCATCTTAAAAAGAACATCATTGCCAGTTTAAAATGTGTACGAATTCTTTAAAATGAAAATACAAATACGTCTTTCGCAAAAACACGAAAACACTTCACACTGACTTGCTTTTTAATGGCAATTCCTTTTTATACAGATTTTTAGTTGGTACGTGGGTTGCCTTATAACTTTTGCTTGTAACATAGATAGCTTTTAAAGATTTCGTTGTTGTTCGGAGTAATCTTCACGAAGATTAATGCATGCGCTCGAACCAACTCTGGAAGGAGTTGTTCCACTCGTTTGTTGGTACAGTCAAAATTGCGTTTTTGAAGGCATCGACTGCTCTTTCAGACGACTGGAACCTTTGACTGCGTAGTCCGTTCTTGATTTTCGGAAAGGTAAAGAAATCGTCGGGACTTTTGTCCAAACTGTACTGAGGATGGTCCAACAATTCGACATTTTGTTAAAAATTCAATTGTCTTGCGTGCTGTTTGCGACCTTGCATCGTCTCGGTGGAGGATGATTCGTCGTTCTGGGTTGGTTTTTCGAAGCTCGGCGATGACTTGCGGCAAACAAATTATTGTATACCAATTGACAGTAACAGTTCTTTGATCTTGTAAAGGAATTGTTGCTATATGACCTGCTTTCGAGACAAATGTCGCGACCATCTTTTTGTAGACACCTCGAGAACGGATGTTATCGGATTTTCTTCGCCTTGGAACACCCAAACGGACGACTTGCGGTTTTTTTCTGGCTTGTATGAGTAAATTCAAGATTCATCACCAATGACATTGTTGCACACGTTTTTAAAGTTTCAGACGTTGAAGCGATCTAAAATTTTTCGACACCAATTCACCCTAGCTGCTTTCTGTTCTTCGGTCAATCATAGAAAGTACAACATAATTCCTTATCATCAGTTCGGAATTAGGAGAAAACATTCGACTGTATACTAAGGCGTTAGAAGAAAAACTATTATGTTCAGCATTGTTCCTTGATGGTAAACAAGCATTCGACAAAGTGACATGAGGGACTAATGCATAAACTATATAAGAAAATTCCAAAACAATATGCAGTTCTAATTCATTCTTATATAACGAATAGGTTATTCAGGATCAAGCGAAAACATAAATACTCAGAATTGAAAGAAATTAAAGCAGGCGTGCTACAAGGCAGCGTTCTAGGTTTCCTTATGTACCTTATGTATACTAATGAACTGCCAAAACTAAAAGAAACAACCGTGACTACGTTTGCAAATAACACTACACTGCTGACTCTAGGAGAAAAAATTGAAAATTCGGCATGAAAGCTACAGAGAGCCTGTAATAGGCTTGCAAGTTGGACAAATAAATGGAAAATAAAACTGAATGAGATGAATTCAGTACAGTAACATTGATTTTACAAACAAAAAGGTAAACCAATATTAACCATAAATAGCAAGGAATCACGAAAATACCGCAAAATATCTTGGTCTAACTTTAGACATCAAGTTAAGATGAAAAGTGCACGTCGAGAAGAAAAACACTAAACTATAAAAAATACTATTGGCTGCTGGGCAGACATTCAGAGCTGTCAATAGTTAAACTATCGATATATAATCAGATACCCAAACATATCTGACTTTATGGTGCCCTACTCTGGGGATGCACCAAAAGTTCAAATATGAAGTTGATACAAACATTCCAAAACAAGGTGTCGAGGAGCTTGGTTAATGCCTCATGCTATATCAGAATGATGATTTGCATAGGGACCTAGAAGTCTCGTTAGGGAAGGAACAGATCAAAAGTATAACGGATAAAGATGAAGACAGACTACATGGACACACGAACATCGAAGTCCTACAGCTGCTTGATAACATCAAATGAGAAAACTTCAAAAGAGCAAAACTATTTGCACTTCCACAGTGACAATACCTAAAGCAGAGTAATGTGGGTGAGCAGGGTGTTAGGTGTGGAAGTGTGGAATTTATAAATGGAGGAAACTACTGGGTGAACTTTAGATATCAAGATCGTAATTTTATTCATACTATGTAATATAAAACAGAAAAGCTAGTAATCTTGTAAGGTCATTTTCTAGGAAAGCTAAATAACGAACTGTTGTGAGATGTTCTTCGATTATAAACGGACCAATGAGATCTCGCCAAATATTTCCTGCATATTGACCTGCATTAGTATTGTTATCTAAAACTATAAATGTTTGCAGCTCAGTTACGATAGTATTTTGGGCATATGTTCATAAGATATTTTGAACTTGAAATTGTTTCAGCAACACATCTTTAAGCTGTGGTAATCATGGGACACCCGGTATAGTAGTAGTATTTATCATTTTCATTTTTTAATTACAAAATTAAGGTATGTTAGGTTAAGGTGATGATTTTTGTTTATTTATTTCAAATATCATTAGTGTGTAAGGTACAACTAGATAAACAAAAAATATATAATTATTATCAAATCAAGAGATCTAGCGTATGTTTTACTTTTACGGTGGTCATTTATATCACCCACGCCCGTCGCCAATGTACACCGTCCTTTCACAATATTTCCGGTTCACACGATCGTCCGCATCTCAAGCATTATTTCTAATGCAATCAGCCGGTTGCGAAATATGCTTTAGTGCGATTATAAATTAGCGGTGTATTAATTTTTGCCGGCTCTTGGCTCTCTCGGCTTCACGGAGACCCGCCCAGATACTTTGCAGGCTCTCCGATCTGGGTCATCACGACACTATGCCCATTTATATCAACAACACTACCAATTTTTTTTTTCTTCCTTTTATTTTTGGGCGTGTATATATAATCATTTTCCTTATACACCGGTCAAGACCGTTTCATGAAACTCCTTTGCACAATATCGAGTAGGAACATCTATCTCATCGTCCGGTCACAGAAACGTTGTTTTGTGCGTGTTATATTATGTCTGTCCCCGAGTAGAGATTTTTAAGTCTATTTTGGAGATAAGTTAGACACGATTTCGGAACTTTACGTGCTCAAATCTTTAATTAAAGTTATGTAATTAATTATTTAAAAATTAAATATTCAAAGCTAATTCCTTTAAGTACAAATTTTACTCTGTTAATACATACACCAACTGATGAAGTAAATAAATTAGGCCACGCTACAATTTAGTTTTAACGACATAAAATCCAAATACATGAAATTTAAAACGTATACTTCTATATTACACATGCTAGTATAGATCGTAATACACGCTTGCAACTACATTTGTTTCAATATTTGGTTGAACCTCCTTCAGCTTGAATTCGCTTTGCTGTCGGCATGCTTTTTCCAGGCTATTTCGATATCTTCTCTTCAAACGCTTAAATTGGAATTTGGGGACGAGTAAAGAATAGATTTAAGAACACACCAGTCTCAGCACGATTGTTAAGCCCTGAAGATGATTAATACAAGTGGTGACGAAAGGTCGGTACCAAAATTGTGGAAGACGCGGTTCCAGCATGGAAGCCACGGGTCTTTCATTGAGCGCTTCCTATCTTCAAATTTAAATAAAACAAAGTGTGTGTGAGATATCGTCGAAATTTTTTATTCGTTTGACAGGCCTATCGATGCCATTATGTATGGAATACAACATCGGGCAAATGTTCGCCGCGACTTCGCTGGGTGGTGTGCATTCGAAATGTCCAATTTTCCATGACTGGCGCATAAATCAAACTGAATTTGATCGATAGCATGCGTTATGACTTTGAAGGCCGCTGTGGTTTGTGGCTTATTCGCATAGCCCTGCGACTTAAGAAAACCCCACAAGAAAAAGTCTAACGGGGTCAAATTGCACGATCTCGGTGGTCAGTTCGCATCAGACCATGCCCTCAAATCGCTCGTGCAGAATGTCCAATGTGGCATGAGCTGTGTAACACGTAGCGCTGTCCTGTTGAAACCACATGTCGTTGGTGTTCATGTCATTCAATTCAGGCCAAAAGAAGTTTATTAATCATCGACTTATAGAGCTCACCGTTGACGGCGATGGCCCGGCCAACGTCGTTCTCAAAGAAATATGGACCGATGACGCCGCCAATCCAAATCCACACCAAGCAGTGACTTTTTCGGGATGCATTGGACGCTCTAGGATCTTATGTGGTTTGGTATCATCCCAAATTCGACAATTTTGTTTGCTGACGCACCCCTTCATACAGAAATGGCCCTCGTCGCTGAAGATGATTTTTTGACGAAAATTAGGGTCAGTTTCCAACTACTCGAGGACCCATTAAGCGTACACACGTCGTTGTCTATGGTCGTTTACCTTCAGCTCCTGGGTCAGTTGAATTTTGTACGGGTGCAGGCCCAAGTCACGACGCAAAATTCGCCAAATTGTGGTCTGTGAAAGACTGAGTTCTTCTGAGCGACACGAAATCGACTTCTTTGGATTCTCCTGCACACGGATCTTGCGTTTCGTCGTCGTACAGGTGTTGGTTCATTATTTACTGAACCAGTTGACTCAAATTTATCCATCACACTGTGAATAGTTCTCTCGGTTGGACGATTATGGCGAACGTAAAATGGGCGAAGCGCGCGGTACGTTGCCCGAACAAAACACCAATTTTGATAAAAAAATTTTCTCATTTGCACGTGTTGTTGAACGCTATATCCGTCTATGGTGACTTGGCAAAACAGACTGAATAAATGATAGTCAATTCTTCAGATCTAGCTTCAACAATATGATCGCTATTAACTGTTAAAGTTCGGAAGTCCCTATTGGAAGACCCGTTATATTTTTATGTGTTCGTAAAATTGCATGGCGTGCTATATGTTCGTAGGTCTATAAGTCGTCTCTTCCCTTCTTTCCCGCTTATTATTGTACTTTTAATGCATGAGTTAGGATGTAGCATCAGTTACATTCCGTTGAGACAATCTAGTTGGTCTGAATCTGTGTCTGACTATTAGATGATGCCAACACTGGAATTGCGAAGTTGTTGATTGTATTGTATTTTCATTGGTTAGTTTCGATTCAACTGTTAGTGCGAGCCTATATTTGTATTTCTTTCTAAATTGGCGTTCGATGTATGAGAAATTTATGCTTGTGACTTGTTCTGAATCTAGATATTTGTAGGTTTCTTGTGATACCATATTTTCAAGTGTATTTATCGTCTATATTATTATAATTATATTGTATATCATTTCAATTATTTATATATAATTAAAATTTAAAATAAAGTGGGGGTACATCGGTCTTAAGATCTTCCTGGAACTATCTACTTATTACTTTTAAAAGGGGTCAAAATAAAATTTTAAATTTTGCGGTATTTTAAATCAAAATATTGCACATACTCCGCTTTATATACCTCAAAACAGAATTTACTTCTAAAATGTCGTTAAAATATTAATATAATCAACAGTATAAAGTGTCTGCATACCATGGTGACATAGTTTAATTCGCTGTTTGGCACTGAATTGCCGACAAAGAGTTGACCAGACACATACATTGACAATAAATTAAGGCTATCTTTCCCATGCAGTGAATTAAAATAACTGGCTATATTACAAGGTTGTACATTTTAGCATGAAACTGCGAATTCTTTTTATAGTATAAGCACAACTTGTATATTTTCAATCGACGTTATTAATTATAAAATATATACATATTTTAATAGTTTTATTATGAAATATATTGAGTTGGTAATGTATAATTAGCAATCATTCTTATTAAAGATATATATGTACATGCATCTTGTGCGGTAAATGAATACCTTTACTTTTGATATTTAGTTATGGAGTGATTAAGATTTGATAGTTTATCGATTATACGTATATACGTGCATACGCGGAAAATATGTGTATGAAATGGAAAAAAATGAAATGCCCCTCCTTGGAATTTAATGTCACATGGAAAGTACCGCTACGAGCAAATCTTTTAGTTTCATGCGTGCATAAATTCTACATGTTAAAGGTTACTCAGGTTGTGTAATAGTAACAGTTGCCGCCTTAAGACTTTAACTGAATCGATGACTACTATAATATCTCACGGTGGGTGTACATACGTATAATGATGACCTAGTCATTAATGTTAGATCCCTTTAGCATTGAACTGTTACAGAGAATTATTTTTACATGAAACGCTCGTCGAATATTACAATTACATTACATAACAGGGCGAATGCTAATTCTAAATTAAATTCTAATTTAATGCGATTTTTTATAGACCGCGAAGTCTTTGCATTAATTTAAATCAATGGCTTACAATCTCTAGCAGAACGTGACACACTGAGGAAAAAATTAAATTAATCGTATACCACCATTCTAAGATGAACTGAAATGTTCCCGACCTAACATATAAATGACTTTTGCCAAACATAATTCATTAATGTACATTCCATAATTTCTCATCGCAATTTGAAATGGACAAGCGAGTATCAGACAATAGAGATTTGGATGAAATCGAACCCTTAGGAATGATACCCATTCGTTCTCAACAAAAAACAAAGTGGATGGCAGATTTAAACATCAATTTAAGATAGTGGACATCTCAGAATTAAATAATTGGTTATAATATCATTATAAGAGTTTAAAATGTACTACGGAATGATTGTGGTTTTATTGAGGTGCAGGCCAGATTTAGTGAACGGATTTGATCATCCATTCAAGATTAGTGGACATTCCCGAACGACAAAATTGGTCACAATATCATTAAGAGTTCAAAATATACTTTTGGATGATTGTGGTTTTATTAAGGTGCAGGCTAGACTTAGTGGACAGATTTGATCATCAATTCTAGATAGTGGACATCCCAGAATGACAAAATTAGTCAGACTATCATTAAAGGAGTTCAAAATGAATTACTGAATGATTGTGGTATTATTACGGTGCAGGCCAGATTTAGTGGACAGATTTGATCATCAATTCAAGTAGTGGACATCTCAGAATGACAAAATTGGTTATAATATCATTATAATAGTTCGAAATGTACTACGGAGTGATTGTGGTTTTATTGAGATGCAGGCTAGATTTTATTTAGTGGACAGATTTGATCATCAATTCAAGATAGTGGACATCCCAGAATGACAAAATTAGCCAGGCTATCATTAAAGGAGTTCAAAATGAATTACTGAATGATTGTGGTATTATTAAGGTGCAGGCCAGATTTAGTGGACAGATTTGATCATTAATTCAAGTAGTGGGCATCCCAAAATGACAAAATTAGCCAGACTATCATTAAAGGAGTTCGAAATGAATTACTGAATGATTGTGGTATTATTACGGTGCAGGCCAGATTTAGTGGACAGATTTGATCATCAATTCAAGTAGTGGACATCTCAGAATGACAAAATTGGTTATAATATCATTATAATAGTTCGAAATGTACTACGGAGTGATTGTGGTTTTATTGAGATGCAGGCTAGATTTTATTTAGTGGACAGATTTGATCATCAATTCAAGATAGTGGACATCCCAGAATGACAAAATTAGCCAGGCTATCATTAAAGGAGTTCAAAATGAATTACTGAATGATTGTGGTATTATTAAGGTGCAGGCCAGATTTAGTGGACAGATTTGATCATTAATTCAAGTAGTGGGCATCCCAGAATGACAAAATTAGCCAGACTATCATTAAAGGAGTTCGAAATGAATTACTGAATGATTGTGGTATTATTACGGTGCAGGCCAGATTTAGTGGACAGATTTGATCATCAATTCAAGTAGTGGACATCTCAGAATGACAAAATTGGTTATAATATCATTATAATAGTTCGAAATGTACTACGGAGTGATTGTGGTTTTATTGAGATGCAGGCTAGATTTTATTTAGTGGACAGATTTGATCATCAATTCAAGATAGTGGACATCCCAGAATGACAAAATTAGCCAGACTATCATTAAAGGAGTTCAAAATGAATTACTGAATGATTGTGGTATTATTAAGGTGCAGGCCAGATTTAGTGGACAGATTTGATCATTAATTCAAGTAGTGGGCATCCCAAAATGACAAAATTAGCCAGACTATCATTAAAGGAGTTCGAAATTAATTACCGAATGATTGTGGTATTATTACGGTGCAGGCCAGATTTAGTGGACAGATTTGATCATCAATTCAAGTAGTGGACATCTCAGAATGACAAAATTGGTTATAATATCATTATAATAGTTCGAAATGTACTACGGAGTGATTGTGGTTTTATTGAGATGCAGGCTAGAGTTTATTTAGTGGACAGATTTGATCATCAATTCAAGATAGTGGACATCCCAGAATGACAAAATTAGCCAGACTATCATTAAAGGAGTTCAAAATGAATTACTGAATGATTGTGGTATTATTAAGGTGCAGGCCAGATTTAGTGGACAGATTTGATCATTAATTCAAGTAGTGGGCATCCCAAAATGACAAAATTAGCCAGACTATCATTAAAGGAGTTCGAAATTAATTACCGAATGATTGTGGTATTATTACGGTGCAGGCCAGATTTAGTGGACAGATTTGATCATCAATTCAAGTAGTGGACATCTCAGAATGACAAAATTGGTTATAATATCATTATAATAGTTCGAAATGTACTACGGAGTGATTGTGGTTTTATTGAGATGCAGGCTAGATTTTATTTAGTGGACAGATTTGATCATCAATTCAAGATAGTGGACATCCCAGAATGACAAAATTAGCCAGGCTATCATTAAAGGAGTTCAAAATGAATTACTGAATGATTGTGGTATTATTAAGGTGCAGGCCAGATTTAGTGGACAGATTTGACACGATATCATTAAAATAATTCGAAATGTACTATTGAATGATCGTGATTTTATTCAGGTGCAGGTAGGAAATTTAGAGGACAGATTCATTCATCAATTTGAGAGAGTGGACAGCTTGGTGCAGCTTCCTACGATTCATTGTTGCGTCATATTGCAAAACTTTCCTAGTACACATTGTATATTTTTCTTCAACAGTGTATTATCATATTGTAATGTAAAATTTCTTGTTATATTTGGATAAATAAATAAATTATTATTATTATAATGTTTTTTATTATGATTCTTTAATTCACCCTGTATATCTAAATTTATATAACACATTTTTTTGTATTAAATTTGAATTCTTCAAAATATCTTGTATAATTCTAACTTTATATATAAAATGTAATTTTAATACGCCATATATACAACTATACCTGTCTATATGTACTTTCTAACCACCTGTGATCAATACTTAAACGGAGAGCTATGGGACGAATATATGTAAAGTACTTTTACTCGTAGTTCGTTTGAGTTTCTCATACCTTCTCGTAGTTTTTTTTGAACCTGTACGTGTGTGTGTGTAGAACTTACTACGCTTTGTAATAATAGGACAAGCCAACACCTTATTGTAACACAACACATACCTTGAGAATTGAACAAGTTAGTGTTGTACAATTTCGCTTTGGGATATTAAGTGATAAATCTAAGTTTTCAGAAAAACTCTGTTCGCATTTACCCAACGCCCATATTAACAAACTTAATATTTATTTAATTCAACAATTTTTCTTATGGCAGTCCATTAAATTATAGAATAAATAAAACGGTGGTAAATGATGAATATTGAGAAGATTCCCAAGGGCGTGCAATTACAAATTCCGGGCCGCCGGCAGCGCGTACTACAAAGTCAATGTTATGCAAGTTTTTAATTAAAACAAACTCTTCTCTGTTACAGCATAGATCAAAGTCTTTTTCAGTTGCGATTTTATGAGAGACAAAAAAAGAACGCAAGAAAAATACAAGTCATTATGCATCTGTACACTTTTTCAAATCTTCAAGTCTGTTCTTATTACTTCGTGTTTTCGGTTCAACTTTTTGTGTAGATATTTTTAATATTTCTTTTACGATTTTTTGATTTCTTCGATACGAAATCTTTAGTTTTACTCCCAAAGAATACATCTGTATATATCCTTGGGATTAGATTGAATAACATAAACAAAGAGGAATAAAAACGTAAGAAAATTGAAATTTCTCATTCACATTTGAAGAAAATGTATCGCAGACTAAGTCATTAACAATTACGAAGTCAGACTACCTGATGAGCCTTAGAATTGAATGAAGCAATTGGCGTGATCATTGCTTGTATTAAGAGCTAATTTTTCTTCATTAATTACCAGGTATCTTGTTGATATCTTTAGTGTAGGATTTAGCTAGTTTTGTTGACAGACTCTTGGTTGTCATTAGAAAAATATTTTGCAGCTATTAAAGAAAAACAAGGTGAGCATAAGAGGAAGAGTACAAACAAGCAAGTCAAGTTATAATTTTTCTTCTATTGACAAAGAACAACATTTTTTTTATGTCGACAAGTGTAGGACCGTCTTTCGTCCAACTTTCATGAGCATGTACAGTTAATAGTTATGTAGACTCGAAATTATAAAAATGACCCCATCACACACACATACATGCACGACAATATTGTCTACGTGATGCTTAATTTTTGAGATTTCTCTTCGAACGTTGTCGGAATATGACCAATTTTTCATCATCTGGTATCACATGCTTAAGAAATGGTTTATTTCACTGTAGTGAAAGAAGACTTGTCGCTACGGGTAAACGATCTGTTTTGTTGAATGTGGAAATCAAGCATCCAGCTATTTGACTTCACCTATCTTTTCTAAATTATGTCCTATGGTGGACACTGACGTGTTTAACTTCTTTGATAACACAGGGTAACAAAATGAAAAAAAAAATTTGGTGCCGGAAATCTAACATCTGATTTTAGATGTTTTTAATGTGCTGATTCCAAAAATGCCACCAGATTTTTTCTATCAGCTCTAGTTTTTGAGATACAGGTTACAGGTTAATTGATATTTTTTTCTGATAAAGGACAACAAATAAAGAATAAATATGTACTTAATCGTCAAAATAGAAATTTCCCAGAATGTAATTAGCCAAATGGAGACCTGGAATTGTCCCTGACCCAATGTTCCTATACTAGGAACTACTCAATACACTGCTTCAAGGAAAACAAAACGTGATCAACGAACCTTTGGTTGCAAGAGAAAAAATCTTACTTCCGCCCTTGCATATCAAGCTAGGCTTAATGAAGCAATTTGTGAAGGCTTTAAATCGAGATGGAAATTGTTTTGGGTATTTATCACGTAAATTTCCTGGCATTAGAACGGAAAAACTAAAAGCTGGTATATTTGATGGTCCTCAAATAAGGCAACTTGTTAAAGATCCACAATTCACCACATCAATGAACGAGACTGAATCTAACGCTTGGTGTTCATTTGTTCAAGTAGTACAAAATTTTCTTGGCAATCATAAAGCAGAGAATTACGTAGAATTAGTGGAAACTATGCTTTTAAATTTTAATATTCTCGGCTGTAACATGAGTATAAAAGTTCACTACCTCCACAGCCACATAGATCGTCTTCCAGAAAACTTAGGTGATTGTAGTGAAGAACAGGGGGACAGATTCCATCAGGATATTAAAACTATGGAAGATCGTTATCAAGGACGATGGGATAGCCACATGATGGCGGACTACTGCTGCAGCCTTCAGCGAGACTGCCCTAGTAAACTCCATTCTAGAAAGTCGTATAAAAGAAAATTTTTATGTGATTAGTGACTAATGCAATTATGTAAATTAAGTTTTTGCAATAAATACTTAAATCCATGTGTCTTTGTTTTTTTAACTGTCAATAGTAATATTATATATTATATAACAGTTATAACGTAAAATATATACACAATTTTTTAAAAAAATCTCAAAAACTAGATCTGATAGACCAAATCTGAGAACTTTTTTACATTCTGCATCCAAAAATTACCCAGGAACAGTTAAAAAATCGCAGGCGCAAAATGTGTGTTAGCCTGTGTAATCAACCAATTTGGTACGTAGACTTCCGCGGTCCTGGTCCATACTATCATCTTCTGGGCTTCCGGGAACCGCGTCACTGGTATAACTGCCGGCGTTTCGTACCCACTCGTATGGGACATCTTCAGGGCTTAACTACTGCTACTGGTATAACTTACAGTTATACCAGTGACGCGATTCCAGCCCGGAAGCCCAGAAGAAAATCAACCAATTACTTTAAAGCTTCATCAATCACCTTTCAATAACGCTTCTTCAAAACGAAATTTAGCAAAGCAATTAAACGCTCACGAGGCAGTTGAAACTCCTTCACCATCAATGCTCCATATTTTTTTTAGGCATCTACCGTGTTCAACTTCCTTGATAATCCATCAATTATTTTGAAGCTTCATCGTTAAAGCTTGATGAACACCCTTTCAATGACGTATCAAATCAACACTTCCTGGACATTATAAGTTCTTGACCATAAATGCTGCACATTTTCTTAAGAAGTTTTCTTCACTTAAACTCCATTACGTGTCGGATATGTACTTTCGGATTCTCTATTTCAAAGCTTAAAAATTTATTACATAATATGGATGTGTACGTTGACTCTACTGTAATAGGACTAGAAGATGCCTGTTGATTTTGACGAGTCATTAGAATTAGGAACGAATGTTATTTATGTTACAACCTAATAATAGTAGTTGCAGGTGATATGTGATATACTCGTATTTTGAAATAAGCTTTTATATATAAACCAATTCTGAAATTTTTGGATTACGTTTTTGAATTTTTTCCCAATTTCCTTTCTTTATTTCTTTTGGAGATACAGTTTACGAGGCATCTTTTGTGAGGCACCTCTTTAAAAGGATGAGGAGGAATATTTAAGATGAAATGGCGTGCTGTCAACAGTATTGTATTTAAATTTACGAGAATTTTTAGACTTGTGCTTGGAAAATTCTTTCCAAAACTTTTTTAAATAATTGATTTTAAATTCCAAAAGTAATTTTGAGGTGTTTGCTAAATATATGTAAGTCGAGTATTAAACAGATGTTGATAAAAAGATTTCATCTAACACTTCTTTTGTCATTTTTATGTTGTTATGTCATACTCAAAAGTTCTTGATCAGTTCAACCAACACTTTCCATCACTTTCTTTTGATGAATATCGGTTTTTGAACCGTTTTGAGTGGGCTTATCTTTTCTGCTCCATGATCATTAGTGTTCACCATTGTCAAATCATTTTTATCTCCAGTATTGGTTGGCCTCAAAAATTAATGGCGTTCCTTTTTTTAATAACAAACTAATGCTACGGATCAATTCTATTTCTTTGACGACACGTGGAATCCAAATATGCAGTTTTGGATTTCGACAAATTTAATCCCGTGGCAATTTCAATTGTTTTATTCAAACGAGGTGCATTTTTGATATTGAAGTCAACTGAATGAAACGTTGCAAAGCAGTTTTGGTACTGACGGCTTCTCTATTTACCTCGCACAACTTTTTTATTGCTTCCAAAATATGCCAAAATACTTCCTTTTATTCTCCACTTTCAAATCACGACAAAATATATAATAGCAATAGGTTTTAAAATGAAATTTTCTGATTAAACACCCTACCTAATACTTAATATTAATGATAATTATAATAAAAAATTAAATATTGATTAATTTCAAGGCGAAAATATTTTTAAAAAGTCTATCTAATCAATAACGTAACAAAATTTAATTTTCTTAAATTTTAAAACTTATTTAACTCTTTAAAATACTTTAAATTAATGAACGAGGATCCATAACCTAGATATATTCTAAAATCAAATAAATATAATAGCGTGACTTTGGTAAAAAGAAGTAAAAGTCGTATACTTTTCTTTGGAAAAAAAAACTGTTTTACTGCTGGTAAAATCTTGGGTACCTATGCAGTCAGTTCAACAAAGATAGTATGATACAAAAAGCTAATGTCACAATTCACACCGTTAATCACAGTTTAGTAACAAGTTTAGTCGTGACTTCGTTTAATGATAGGCTAGACGAGGTAAACAGTCGACCATTTCGAGATACAGCTTCGACTTCACCTGTGAAGACATTCGTATGTACGGATATCTCAGTAAACTGGAGCTGAAGTCTATATACATTTATTTCACGATTTCAATTTCTCTTTAAAATATTTTTGTGTTACATATTAACTTTAACAGTTATGTTATAAAGAATATATTCTTACATTAATTGTATTTCGATTATTTGTTTGTTTTTGGAATTTGCATGCAAAATAATTTTTTTTTTTGTAGTAAGTTGTTGAGATTATATTGCAAAAGTAATCATAATTATATATTTAATATTTTTATTAAACATGGAAGTTTAGAATTTTATTAGCTAGGGAAATTATACATATTCTTTGTAAAGTTTTAATTTTGGCATACAGTTCAGTAGACTCCTAAGACCAATATTAGGTTATTGCTTGTGAAATATTGGATATACATATAACATAATACAGTCGGCCTCGGAATTTATCTCCATAAATATCTTTAAGTCATCTGCATATGCTAGAACACCTGTTCATGTAACATCAAAAGATCGACTACAAATATATTAAAAAGCAGGGGATCCAGATTAGATCCTTGCGGTACACCCGAATTTGGGACAAAATGTACAGACTGAAATATTGTAACATAGATAACTATTTGAGGAAACCATTATGGAAGAGTAAACTAATGACCAATGCTATCAAGTGCCTTTCCAAATTCGTCTAAATAATATCAATATGATGTCATACATCTAAGGATTTGGATATAAGTTGAGGAATTTCTATCAAATTGGTGCTGGTAGATCAGTCATGAAGCCATGTTGATGTGTTGCAAGAGCAGTTTTGGTTTCAGTATTGATCTGTTGATACTCGATAGACTCAAATAGAATTTATACATCTAAAATCACAATTTTGAAAATGAATTGGGTTTCCTTGGATATCTCCATTGTCAGATTTGGTTCAAAATCTACCAAATCTTTTGTCAAACTTTCTTTTCAGAGTTTTTCAACCTTTCCCGAGATCTATTCGCCTATTTTCCAAAACTGTTTTGGTGTTTCTTTAGCAACACCTCGGACACGCTCTGGTTTTAAGAAATCAATAGAGAAGTGCGTCAATTCAGCTATCTTTTAGGGTGTTGGCAAAATATCGACTTAAAAAAAATTTTTACGCAATCGAATGCTTTACCCGAAATAGAATTTTATGTATTTTGGAATGGGCTATCTATTCTTTACGCCTATTGAAGATCGTATTCTTCGATGTCAAAATTGAACTTTTCTCAGCTTAGTGATATTACAATTATTATTTTTTTTAAAATTATTATTAAATATTACTTCACTTTTCTTCATTTTAATTCTTCACTTACATAGATACTCGTATACATATGTAGCAAGACTGGGCCACTATAGGTGCTTACCTTGCGTGAAAGAATGTTAACATAATATTTTTCCTGCAAGTCTGTGTGTATTCGTAAAACGCGATTGTGTTTATTTCATCGGTAAATCCATTGTAATTAGACTCCCGCTTGTAAAACGACAACCACGACTTTAGGATTGTGTCTCACGATTCTATAAGTAAAGGCGTCGATTATTCAGGTTTAATATGCCGATGTCTAATTGCTGCACAGAAAAAGTAATGAAAACGAAAATTTGTGGAAAAAAAAAGTTTTACACGTAGACTAAATCGTCTCCTTATTTAAGAACGTGTAATTTAAAAGCATCATCCTTATTTCATTAAAATGTATAATTAAACGTAATAAAAAATTTAATGACAACCGATTTGAATGACTGATTCTTGAGGATAATCCCTGACTATTTACATATCAAAAATTGAGATTTCAGAGACAGATTGGTAATAATTCAGAGGTAATTATAATTTGAAATTATGAGTCTGTCAAATGTCTTTTTTTTTAAATACGTTTTATGTTTGATCAAAGATCAATAATTAGAAACGTTAGCGAGTTAATCTAAATTATTTATGGGTTAAATAATGGTAAAAATTACCAGATTTTTGAGAAAATTTTACAACAGAAATGTATCACCAATGGTAAGAGTTTCTAAGAATCAATTTTTAGGTAAGTCTGACCAAAATATAGATCAAAACGTCTACGTAGCTAATAATAATCAGAATGTCAATGTATATACCGGTTTTGTTTGCCCATACAATGTTAACTTTGCAAACATGTCTTCAAAAGATTATCGAGTTTTAATTTATGAAGAAATACCATCAAAACTTTTTTGAATAAATGCGAGAAAACTCTAATACAACTTTCTGGAAACATTTTTCAAAAAACCGGTACAAATTCTTATGATTGCAGTGAATATCTCCATTGCTGATCGAATTTGGAATAGCTGTTGAAAAATAATCCATTCAAGGTAGAGCATTGAGATTAATTTCTGTGCTTTCCATTTCATTTCTGGCTTTACTCAGAGCGATCTTCATGTTAATATTACATGGATTTTAGTAAGGTTTGCAAAGTTAATCATAACTTATTGCTTTGGATAATTGGAGGATTACGGGATTATTGATAAACTTTCTTGGTTCAAATCCTTTTTACTGGATTGCATACGAACTATATGCATTAAGTCTACCACTTCAATGTTTGGCAAAGTCTGGCGCTTCTCGGTTGGTCAAGTTATAAAATTTTCCAGTGTCGATTGAGACGATTTCTGATTATTGCTGTCGTCTTGATTATTACTCCTTTGTGTGTGTGTGTGTGGACTTATTTCAAGGGTTTGTAGGCGACCGAGAAATTATTTTGTTGTAATATCTGTTGCTGACATCATAATTGATAATATTGTTATTGATTTTTGATTCCTTAATTGCAAGTGGTGTGTTTTGATGTTAGCCACGCAGTTGTAACCACGAAGATACATCAGTAGTTGTAGATATTCTAGCGTGTTTGCTTCACGTGTATATTCTTCCAGTCAACCTTACTGTCTTATTGGTATAAGATGTATTTTGAATATAATATAATATATATTTTATATTTCTCGGAGTTTGGATTGTACGCGACTGATACTATAAGGTTTTATGATGTTTCGTGCGCCTATATATACCGAGACTCAATAAAATAATAGACCATACTTTTATAAAAAACAGTCAACTAAATTTATTTTATGGAATAAGCTCTCAATATTAATATGTATTACTGAAATCGTTCTTTTGTTTTCAGCTCTACTTATAGGGGAATTCTAGCATTGAGTATTTACTGTCTTAATGATATGGGATTTGAATATTAGTCTAGGTAATGGTACTTCGTTTACTCAAAGTACACGATTGGGTTTCGAAATTTATTATTGTAAATTGTAACAATTGCTTCGTCATACAATGGCTTAATCAGGTAGATGAAAATTATGGGAAAGCAATTTTTGTGGTTTTCTATAATAAATTTTGGCACTCAGTTGTATATTTATTTATTGTGTTAGTTATGAAGTTTTAACAAGCAGCTCCGTCAATAGTTAATGATTTTCCATTTCGAAATATTCAATTTTGTTTGATTATTTATTTGTTGTTGTATATTGGTATTAGTGGGTCTTTGTTTCTCTTTCTGCATATTGATTGTAAAGTGTTGTATTATGACCATTGTTTCTAGAATGGTAGCTGTTTAAATTCCTATGTATATTTTTAGTTAATCAACTTAAATTAACGTCATTAAATGTGATTCGGAATTTCTAAATTAGAATCTGTTCTTACGTCAGAATGTACATTAAATATCTCATTTCGAAACAAAATGAGACGAGGTTGTTTTAAAACGTTTTGTCAACTCTTGGTATTTCACTCTGTTAAGGACAGGGAGGCGGTATCTGGGGAATTTGAGAACGGCATCATGGCCGTACCGTTCCGAAAAGATGATAGTTGACATTGTTACAGGACGGGCAACGGTTACCTATTATTAAAAAAAGTTTTCGTGGCATTTTAACGCCAAGAGGGCATTCCACTTAACCTTCGCATAAATCATTCCTTTCCAAATCATATTACAGATCGTATTTCGAGAAATTATTGGATAATTATAGCGAGTTTTCCTATATAATAGTGAGGTTATGGTATGAGACTTGTAGGCTATCTAAATAAGACAGTCCCTTTTTCGCCCTCAAAAGAACTAAAGATCACAAATTAATGGCGATTAATAACATTTTTTTCTCTCGAAAATTGCATCAACGATAATTATATAACGTAGGACAAGCGAAGGAGATTTATTCTAGTGTTTGAAATACTCTGCTTTTAAAAAGAAGCCCTTTTACTTTATGCATTCTTAACGTCGAACGTAAGAAATAATATTATAATTTTTCTTTGTAAGAACTATCGTAAAAACGAAATTATAGGTACGTAACTGTTGTCTAATCATGCGCGATATACAAGGTACGGTTAAAAAAATCTTATGTAATGAAATATGTGGTCATTGCTCATTAAAAAGTAACTAAATATAGATAGTCAGGAGTCAAAACGGCGTTAATAATACATATATGTATTTTAATTGTAAGGTACGTATATTGGTGACAACAGTTACGATGACGTAATACATTCTCCTTAATACACCCCCGCATAGCACCATCTCCTCCCTTCCCTGTTGGCTGGTTGTAACATTCCCCTTGCAAGGCACCACTCCTACCCTCCCCGTATAGTACGACACAATCGTTTTGGCGTTCGACAGTTTTTCTTTATTGTTATTTTTACTAGTTATAAATGACAAACTTAAAATTTTAATTTAATTTTCTTAAAATTAACTACTTGTTGACATAAAAATAGAATCACTATACTCTGCTTTGCTCTTCGTGGTTTCACATTGCATTAATTCTAAAAATTTGATCCTTTTGAGCCGTTCTTTCAGGTCAGTGTTGTCCAGTAACTGCATCACCTCAGCGTTGATGTGGGAATGGAGTCTTACTTCATGGTTTCCATCAAGCCTCATAATCTCTTCTCTGACTGTTGGAATGCTTAGGTCTCTGCGTAAATCATTCCGATAGTACCATGGAGCATCGACAATGCATCGAAGCACTTTATTTTGAAAGAAGATCTTATTTACGTTTTTATCTGCAAAACTCCAGAGCTGAATGCTATATGTCCAGACTGGTTTTAAAATTCGTGATTTGTGATGAGTCAATAAATTTTTTTGTATTTGAGAATGAGTTTTTTTCTTCTCTTCTTTACGTGTTCTTTCCACCGAAGACGTATATCTGGATTTACTCCTGCATATTTTGCTGTGTAGCAATGAGTTGGATTTGTTTGCTATTATTACGAGTCGTTTCTTCTGCTTGTAATCAAAGTCAACGTGTGCCATGTCAACATTATTTTGATTCCTATTTTCTATATCTAGTTCAGTCAGTTATTCTGTTGCCTGCTTCTTGAAGTTTGGTAGTTGCCTCTTCGTTGTCATCATCTATTGCTAGGATTGTTGGTCATCAGAAAAAGTAGCAATTGTAACATCTCGTGTCTGTGGAATATCACAGATATAGAGCGTTTGATGGTTACCAAAATTTTGATTTGCCTTGCATATGAACCAGACTGTATTGTCAATTGTATCAATGAAACCACGAAATCACAAGTGTTCGTGTATGGTTAGCTATAATAAGATAAGATCGCTGTATTGAACTGACAAATCCTATACTAAAAAAAATATCTGAAGCCGTTTCAAACATCGAAAAAATAAATGCAAATATTCCTCTTTGGGTCCACTGTCTGGAAAATAAGGGCACTATACGATGGTAAAGTTTCAAATCTTTATCTTTGCAGATAACTTTCAGGATACATTTTTGAGACCTGTGTATGTATTTTTAAACGAATAATTCGCTTTGATATTTTTGACAGCATTTCTCAGCACATCCATATTATTCTTAATTGTTAAACGGAGCACCCCATATATATTTAATTTTATCCAGTTTTTTAACTGTACCTTGTATATGACGATATCTGGTGGTGGTGGCGGCACTCGGACCCGCGAGTCCTGCCTATTCACGTCTAAAGAAATATTTCGCGAAAAGATAAAACGAATGTTTATAATTTCAAGTTGAGACATGCTTTTTATATTATCCCTTACGCATGTTACATCTGTGCATTTGAAACGAGGAGAAAATCTTACACAAAACACTAGACATGGACATTAAAAGCGTATATTAGTTATTAAGTTTTTGTTTTCGAAAGTTTTTACTTACTGCCATTGGTCACTAGATAATAACAATAATTACAAAAAAAAATAAAAAGCGACCCTATTATTAGGGATGGAAACTCATTATTTGAGGTATTATCATATACAATTGTGGTTAAGTTTTTAAACCATTAATCATTTTGTCAAACATTAATTGCTTTCAGAAAGAGTTCCTATAATTTTAGTATAGCACTAAATTAATTTTAGAGGTATTACGTTCTATTTTTGTCCTTTTCTATAAAGGGTGGACTTATCACATAAATATAAAATCAAATTAGATATTTACAAACCTAAATATCTAAATTTTATTTTGCGAAATAGCTAGTATAACACTTTTTAATACTGGTATTATTTTCTGAATGACTTAAACAGGCATAATTACGTGTCCAAATAATAATAATAATTTTTTTAACAGTCTACATCCACTTATATTGGGTTCGAAACTAAGTACTTTCGGTTTTGTAGTATAAAATAAAACACTTTTTTTTTAAACAAAGAATAGTTTTTAATCAATTATATATTTTCCATTTTGCTCAATGACCTTTTGCCATCTTTCTTTCAGCTGTATGATTCCGCGCTCATAAAATTTCTGGTCCTTATCAGCAAAAAAGTGAACCAGGTGCGAGTGAAGGTCATCGTCATTTGTGAAAGTTTTACCATTCAAAGAATTCTGCAAACTTCGAAATAAATGGTAATCAGATGGTGCTAGATCAGGGCTGTATGGGGGATGTGGTATCACTTCCCAGCCAAGCTCCAATAGTTTCCCACGAGTTGCCAAAGATGTGTGAGGCCTTGCATTATCTTGGTGGAAAACTACACCTTTCCGATTTGACAATTCTGGCCGTTTTTCTTTGATTGCTTCATCCAGTTTTATTAATTGTTGACAGTAAACATCAGAGTTGATCGTTTGGTTCCTTGGAAGCAGCTCAAAAAACACAACACCTTTGTAATCCCACCAAACTGACACCATGATCTTTTTTGGATGCAATTCAGCTTTCGATGTGGTTTGAGCTGGTTTATCGTGTTTGCTCCATGATGGTTTTCGAACTATGTTACTGTACAGGACCCATTTTTCATCACCAGTGATGATTCTTTTTAAGAAAGGGTCGGTTTCATTTCGTCTAAGGTACATATCGCAAAAGTTGATTCTTTGTGTTAAATGAATTTCTTTCAATTCGTGAGGTACCTAAATATCAAGCTTCTTAACTAGCCCAAGACATTTTAAATGTTTTTCAATTGTTGTGTGCGATACATGTAGCCTCTCCGCAACCTCTCGAACAGTTATATGACGATCCTCTTCAATTATGACTTTGATTTGGTCATCATCAACTTCAGTAGGCCGACCAGAACGTTGCTCATCTTTGAGGGAAAAATCTCCAGAACGGAATTTTTTATACCAATTCTGACACGTGCGCTCTGTTAAGCAATTAGCACCATAAACTTCACATATCTTTTTGTGAGCCGCAGCAGCTTTCTTTCCTTTACGGAAATAAAATAGTAAAATATGTCGAAAATGTTCGTTTCTGCACTCCATTTAAAATTAACCCACAACTAATAGCTTTAATAAAAATCACGCACTACTTGCTTCTGAAGTTACGTCAATGTGACTAGTATCACGCGACAAACGGTAAAGTACAGCACTAACATACGTTATACAAAAAATAAAGCAACGCTCTCTATCAGTAAAAACCGAAAGTACTTAGTTGCCAACCCAATACAATCAACTATATAAAAATAAACTTAAATTATAATTTCGGAGATAATTGCTATCAATAATATATTGTACTTGGAAATTGTAAACTTTAAAATTATTTATTAAAAAAGCTAGTCTTTTTTAATAAATTTTATCTGACAATCTCCAATCCTTTAAAGACCTGATTAATGAACCCGTTTCAAAAAATGTTGCCAATTTGTAATCGAAATATCCGCTTAAAGCTCTTTCTACATCGTTCTATGTACGAATTTTTCCATTCCAAAAATTTTGGAATTATTCTAAAAGGTAAAAGAATGTTGTGGACTTGGTAATGCTTCTCTGCCTTGTTTCGCCGATTTCTAAGCTATGAAAGAAACTTGTGATCTGGCATTATCATTTTGGACCCATTAGTCCAATACTTTCTCTCCACTGCAATCTACACGTTTTCCCAATTCGATCTTAAGTTAACGCACCTTTACGACATCTATTCTAACAATTTTATCTATCATTACTCTAAATATTAACTAAGCTATGTCAAAATAGATGAAGTAGTCGGTCTTGTAAATAGTTTCCCGGGATGGGATAAAAAGTTTCAAGTTTTCGATACAAAAACAACGAGCAATAAATCGGGACACAAGTTTCACCTGCATCGAGAAACAATTTTGGAAAAAAAATAATTCACAATGACTTCCAGCTAAAGGCAAAACAAAAACATCACTAGATTCCACTTACTTCAACTCGTTTACAGCTTCGTCGCACTATAAACGATACAAAAAAACAAATGAACATGGACCACAGAAAAGACGTGGGGAGAAGGAAGTGGTAAATTAATGTCTGAATGCGGGAAGGATTAAGTTGGACAAACAAAAAGATCGTTTGCCCAAAGGATTAAGGAACGGAGAGATACACGAAGGAAAAGAATTGAATAGAGATTGCAGACCACAGAAAACATGTGGGGAGAAGGAAGTGGTAAGTTAATGTCTCAATACGAGAAGAATTAAGTTGGACAAACAAAAAGATTGCTTGAACAAAGAATTAAGGAACGGAGAGATACACGAAGGAAAAGAATTGAATAGAGATTGCAGACCACAGAAAACATGTGGGGAGAAGGAAGTGGTAAGTTAATGTCTGAATACGAGAAGAATTAAGTTGGACAAACAAAAAGATTGCTTGAACAAAGAATTAAGGAACGGAGAGATACACGAAGGGAAAGAATTGAATAGAGATTGCAGACTACAGAAAACATGTGGGGAGAAGGAAGTGGTAAATCAATATCTGAATGCGGGAAGAATTAAGTTGGACAAACAGAAAGATCGCTTGCCCAAAGAATTAAGGAACAGAGAGATAGACGAAGGAAGAGAATGGAATGGAGATTGCAGACCACGGAAAACATGTGGGCAGAAGGAAGTGGTAAGTTAATGTCTGAATGCGGGAAGAATTAAGTTGGACAAACCGAAAGATCACTTGAACAACGAACTAGGCAACAGAGAGATACACGAAGGAAAAGAATTGAATAGAGATTGCAGAATATGCTCGGTAGTAAACTTGAAAGAAGTAAAAGTATTTAGTAACTATGAAGAATTACCATCGAAAAGTAATCAGAGAAGACGTTGTGATAGAATAGGATCCAAACTTTTAACAAGGCAACATCTGGAAGAGTTACGAGAAAAAGAAGGATGATGGAGAGAAACAGTCTGATGGTAGATGCTAAAGAAGGTGGCAGTGTGGACAGAGAAACGTCGATAACACATTAAAATCGACAGCAGTCTTGAAAACCTACGAAGACTTATTTTTATTTTTTTAAGCCGTTTCTATTATTTTTGTGAATAGTAAATGGGTTAGTAGAGAGTTATTTGGTGTTTTATATCAATAACACTCGTAAAGGTTGTTTCTTTAACTTCATACATCGTAATTATTTCTTTATAATAATAAGTTAATATTCACATTGCAATTAGTTTTGTTACGAAGAGATATTTCTAGTGATTTGCAGTTGGTGATTTAAATATTAATACTGTATGGTCCAAGGATGAAGTTACAAACCAGTATTCCAATATACACGTTGCAGTGGTATAATTATATCCCATATATAAGCGAGCTAACACTTAAAACTGACCACTTACCTACCTGCAGTGACCATATCTTTGTCTCAGCAATAATTTAACAACAAAGGGCATTATTTATGGTTCTTCAATTACATATCACTGTTAAAATATGTTAAACGATATTGTTTTTGCGGTTATTTTTGAACTTAATATTATTTATTGTTGCTGCATTTGTAAAATAAAATTTATTTGTGTAAATTTATCCAGACGAAGTGTAAAAAAAAAATTAAACAAATTATTTTATGATATTAACAAGTCGTTTAAATGCCAGGAGGTATGGATATGGAAGAGAAAAAAAAACGAATTAATTTAATGAGTCTATTTATCATAGTTTTTGTCAAATAATTCTTTATCCATTAATTTGCCGGGAATTGACATTAAAATCTTAATTTTGGTACACATGCTTTGTCTACTTACATTAATATTAGTGATTTGCTAATTTGGTTTCGTCTGTGTACAAATTCTATTAACAGCATTCTATCGACCGTATGGTGAGACAAAAAGAGTCAATACGAAAAAAAAGGCATTCGTCATAGACATGTTTTTAAACAAAGTTAATGTCACTTATATAATGACTATAAATTATAATTTACAGTTTGTGGACTTCGATGTCGCACCGTTTTTTTTTCTTTTTAAATATGTATGTTCGTTGGAATATTAATTTATATGATCTTTCGAATGTTTATATTTATGTAATATGTAAGGTGTCGCAATGCGGATTGCCTCTAGGAGATTTTTTTAAATATACAATAATCAAGTTGTTATTTTTCTTCTGTCAAGTCGATCGAAAACTTTTCGCATATACTGTCACATCTTTTCCTTATTCTACTTTCTTGTATCACACATACAAAGAACCGAGCAAAGAGCTTCTATAAAGCGATAAAAAAACACACAAACGCGACACTTGCACAAATAACGGTATACCCTAAAACACATCAAAAATACAGAAGGCCAACGATGGAAATAGACAGCGACGATACAGATTGAATATCGAAGAATCAAACCTACCAACATCATGATTAATCAAACCGACGATTAAGAGTAAAAGGGCGGAGCCCTAACTCGAACAAAGAAGTCGAAGTCGAGTACTTTCTTGTATTATACGGATCTTAAATCTATTTTAGCAGTGCAACCTCAAAGTGGGTGACGAAATTCTTACAAGTATAGGTCTATCTCAGAAGTGCAACACCTTCCCTATTATCTTCTAATCCATCTCTATTGGAAGAAAATAGATAATAAACCTCCCGGCTAAAGTTTGATACAGGCTTTTGTCGAGCAATGGACAGTGTGAGCTTGGGATGATGATAAAGCATCTTCGAAGACAAACCTGATAAAAAGACGATAATCCAGCAACAAATAGGAGCTGAAAATTCGCGTGGGGCTATTTACGAATAATTCACGTATCTCATTGATGATCAATGCAGATTCCAAGTCTGGAAGAGGCATGATGAGTTGGACTAGCATTCAACCTTTTGTAAAGTAAATATGTGAGGTGTCAACCCAATTTGTTCTTTTTCCTCAGTCGAGCTGATCAACACATTTGTGCATACACTATCACATCTTTTCCTTATTCCGCTTTCTTGTATTATACGGATCTTAAATCTATTTTAGCAGTACAACCTCAAAGTGTGTGGCCTGTAAACACTGTTATTCTTACAAAGATAGGTATATTTCAGAGGTGCAACACCTTCCCTAATATCTTCCAATCCATCTATATGGAAGAAAATAGATAATAAACCTCCCGGCTAAAGTTTGATACAGGCTTTTGTCGAGCAATGGACAGTGCGAGCTTGGGATGATGCTAAAGCATCTTCGAAGACAAACCTGATAAAAAGACGATAATCCAGCAACAATTAGGAGCCGAAAATTCGTGTGGGGCTATTTACGAATAGTTCACATATCTCATTGACGATCAATGCAGATTCCAAGTCTGGAAGAGGCTTGATGAGTTGGACTAGCATTCAACCTATTGTAAAGTAAATGTGTGAGGTGTCATCCCAAGTTGTTCTTTTTCCTCAGTCAAGCTGATCGACACACTTTTGCATACACTCTCACATCTTTTCCTTATTCTACTTATCTATTATTTACACTGATCTTTAATCTTCAACTATTTTATCATAGTGCAGTCTCAATGTGGGTAGCGTGGAGAAACTCTGTGGTTTTAACGAAGATAGGTGTCTTTCAGGGGTGTGTCTTTGCCCACACGAACCTTGACCTTCCTCTCACCTTTTTAACCACGGAAAAATCATTTACCAAATTATTTTCAAAAACCCTTCACTACTATCTTCCAATTCGTCTACACATAGTGGAAAAAAATAGCTAATAAATCTCTCAACTAAAGTAGAGAAAGACTTTTGTCGAGGAGGATGAGGTTGCGATGATAATGATGGTGCAGTCTCAAAGGTAAGCGCGATAAAATGACAATGATCCAGCAACAAAGACTCAAATCGTGGTCTGGGATTATTATATAGTTCACATATTTCATTAATAATCATCGCCGATTTCAAGCCTAGATAAAAGAAGAAGGTTGATGAGTCAATTCATCAACAATAGTCACTAAAATGCTGTGTGAATAACAAGTTGCTGAGGCTGTTTCAAATTATGTAAGTTTACCACCATGCTTCTTCCTCTTCCTCAAGATGAAGAGTCAGACCACGGGGACTTATTTCTAAAGAGTTAGAAATAAACAAACGACAACGATGCATGTTTTTAAACAGGCAATTTTCCAACCAAAATGTTATATTATTTAAGCAAACAATTATTAATTATTTACACTTACCAGAAATCGACTGCCAGGGACAATTCTAATCTCTTACTTCGGCGTTGGAGTTTCTTTCCCTTTAAAAGAAAAAACAAAATCAAGAAAAACAAATAAAAGATAGCAAAAGCTATCTTTACTGTTAAATTATCAGTATGCTTCAGAATCAAGTGAATAATAAGTATTTAGAATTTAAAGTATTATAAATGGTGTGCCGCAGGGTATTACTATAGGTCCAGTTGGTTGTATAATATATGACGCATAATTTGAAGCAAATAATTTTGGAACACTTTTTAAATTTAGAGCCCTTTACATTGCCTTCGGTTGGTATATAATTTTTTAGAAATGTTTTATGTTATATTCTAGCTTTGCGATCCTCTATTGCCCATTATTCAAATAGAAGTTTACGTAAAACTATTCAAGGAAAATCACTGTATTGTGAAACGATTTTATCTTTGAAATAATTCCTTGGAAATAACTTTACTCATATTACACGTTACCGCGACATTCTATATTTATAAAACATTACAAATTCGAATTTCTATTATTTGTATCTTATCTATATAAGTGATCGCCAAATACAAAAAGGTTTCTACTTTATTTATATATATTGCTTATGTAATAGACAACGACAACAAACAAAAAATATAGTAACAATGACAAAGACACGGCGCGCTTTTCAATAGATGTGCTTACCTTTAGGTTATTCCCATCCTTGACTTGTCAAAAGTGACTGTGCTAGCTGGTCCAATGACAGTAAATAAACAAATAGGCTTACGTCATCATGAAGTACGACTAATTGGTCCTGTTTTATACATTATTAATCGCATAATGTTCGCTATTCTGTAGAAAGGGATTGAATTAACTTTATTATTTAGTATGTTAGAAACATGCGATCGTTTTGTGATTTTTTCCCCATACACACTTTAGTACGTATGTATATGTGTATCACCAAAAACGCTATCCTATTATAAGAGGTATTATTTACGTTTTTCTGATTATTTATGAATTACAGCCATGTATTAGACATACATATTATATATTATTCCGGCACGGTAATTACATAAAATAATTCCTAATTAACGTGATGTAGTTTGCGCATATATAAACACCATGCACACAGTTTGCAAATGCATTTAATGCATCGCGGTTTATTGACAATAATAAGTAAACAGAAACTGCAAATCCGTGAGAAAATTCGGTGTTTGTGTAGTTTCCTCAAGGTTAAATTCCACTTGTATTAAATACTGGAAAATATCAAACAATAAAACACTTTCGCTATCTTTTTTAATACAACTCTGAAAAAGAATTTCGCAAAACTTGCGGCAAATGCGGCCGTTTTTGCTTGATTTCTTCGCTCAAACGTTGCAATAAGTTCGCATAATACTCGCCGTTGATAGTTTTTCCTTTTTCAAGATAGTCAATGATAATTATTAGACACGCAACCCAAAAAAACCGATGCCATGACCTTGCCTGCAGATGAAACAGTTTTCGCCTTCTTTGGAGCTGGTTCTCCCTTTTTAGTCCATTGTTTTTATTGTTCTTTTGCCTCGGGTGTGAAGTGATGGACCCATGGTTCATGCATGGTTATGAAACGGCGCAAAAATTTTGCTTTGTTGCTGTGAAACTTCGCTAAACACTCAATTGAAACATCTTCGCTACACTGTTTTTGCTCGAGTGTGAACAAACGCGGCACCCATCTTGCAAATTTTCAGATAATATGCGATATATCGCACTTTTTGAAATGCCTACTATGTCTGCTAGCTCGCGCACTTTCAGTCGACGATCATCCAGTACGGCTTTGTGGATTTTCCTCACCATTTCTGGAGTCGTCACCTCATTTCGTCGACCACTGCGATGCTCGTCTTGGCAGCTCGTACGACCTCGTTTAAACTCTGCTACCCTTCACTGCTGTAAACGAAGGAGCAGACTCGCCCAGAGTAGAATCCAGTTCAGTTTTCATATCGGTTGGGCTGAGGCTTTTTAAATAAAAGTAACGATGACCAACTTTCTCCATTTTTACAAATTCACTGAAAACGTTCATTATTGATGGCTGTCAAACAAATACTAAACAACGTGGCGTCTTCAAACTTGAAACATATGCTTTATAGATTGTGTACTTTCTAATACAGTGATATTTATCAAACAACTACCGCCATCTCCAGGTCAGGCCGGGTACTTGTGGGATCACACTCGTATATTGTCACTTCTGTATTTATATTTAATACAAAGAAAGCGTCAAGGAATTGTTTTTATTGTATTCTTTGATGTTCAAAACAAATTTAAGTTTACGTATTTGGTTTCTTTTCTAATTCGTTGATCGACCTATAATATTGAAATAAAATTTTAATTAACATTCCCTTCCTTTAACATCCATAGTGTTTTTACTTTCTTTGTGTGAATGCAAGATTTAAGAGTGAACAATTTCGAATATAGTATATTAATTGTATTTATATTATCGCGTAATATTACCTTTATTCATTCATATGGCTACAAATATAATGTACATAAGTAGCAATTTAGCAGGATGTTACTGGCCAGGTATGCGGTATGACCGTTATGGGACAAGCTCCCCCGTTGTCGTTGATAAGTGAATGTACGGACACATGATTATAATTTATGCCACAGTTTAATATGTCCGTTCCATTTTATTGGATGCAAAATAAGCATTACCAATAGGCACTAGTAATTGCGTACATGTCGAAGGAGATGTGATATGTTTGCATATGTAATCATGTCATTTATATAAATGCAAATTTCTTTTTTCTGAAATTATAATCGTTCCTTTATTCATTCGAAATTTACTTAAAATGTTACTCGTTAAAATCATCACTTTTTTTGATTGACAATTGGTCAATCATGAATGAATATAATCAATTTGCAGGATGCTTGAAGCATGGTGAATCAAGTAATTGCGTATAGAAAAGGACGTACACAGATTAGTCACCGGAAACGGACAGGTCAAATTGAGAGAGCACCAGAAAATGTAAGAAAGATCATGTCCAATAGGACAGTGAAATAAAGAGAGAGAAAGGTCTTAAAATGTGATTTTTAGACAAAATCGAAGTACTTCGTCTAAAAAAAAAGAGAAGATGCAAGATGGATAAATGGATAAGAAAATGATACAGAAAGATAAGATCTGTAAAAAGCTGTAATACCACGAAAGAAGGGGAATACGAATATTTTAATATTGGAAGACCCATATCCAGACTTTCAGATAAAATAAAAAAGAAAAACGATAACTATAACAATATGAAGAAAATTAAACATCAGGATTCTATTCTGGATGAGTCTGCTCCTTCGTTTACAACAGTGAAATATTGGGTAGCAGAGTTTAAACGAGGCCATACGAGCTGCCAAGACGAGCATCGCAGTGGTCGACCAAATGAGGTGACGACTCTAGAAATGGTGAAGAAAATTCACAAAGCGGTACTGGATGATAGTCGACTGAAAATGCGCGAGCTAGCAGACATAGTAGGCATTTCAAAAATTGCGGTACATCGCATATTATCTGAAAATTTGGACATGAAAAACCTCTGTGCAAGATGGGTGCCGCGTTTGCTCACGCTCGAGCAAAAACAATGTCGTGAAGATGTTTCAATTGAGTGTTTAGCGAAGTTTCACAGCAACAAAGCAGAATTTTTGCGCCGTTTCATAACCATGGATCCATCACCTCACACCCGAGACAAAAGAACAATTAAAACAATGGACTCAAGAAGGCGAAGACCGTTTCGTCTGCAGGCATCGGTTTTTCGGGATGCGCGTGGAATAATTGTCATTGACTATCTTGAAAAAGAAAAACTATCAACGGCGAGTATTATGCGAACTTATTGCAACGTTTGAGCGAAGAAATCAAGGAAAAACATCCGCATTTGGCTAAGAAGAAAGTGTTGTTTCGTCAAGACAATGCACCAGCTCACAAATCCGTTATTGCCATGGCCAAAATTAATGAATTAAAGTTTGAATTGCTACCTTATGCACCCTATTCGCCAGATATAGCCCCCTCGGATTATTTTCTGTTTCCAAACTTGAAAAAATGGCTCAGTGCTCAAAGATTTTCCAACGATGAAGAAGTGATGTCGACAGTTATTGGATATTTGGAAGATACACACAGTTCTTATTATAAAAAGAGTATCGAACTTATTGAACATCGCTGAGAAAAGTGTATGAAGCTTTAAGGAGATTATGTTGAAAAACAAATATATTCCTTTTCGAAATATTTGTGTTTTCTTTGTTGGGACGGGTACTTCTGGGACCTTCCTCGTATGATATGTAGTGTATTTATTAAGTATTACTTACTAATTTGTTCTTCGATTAAATTCTAATTAAAAATAATATGAATATTTTGTACAACACTGTGTATTGTTCAACATTGTGCATTCTTACAATTAGGTATTATTGGTTGCAGTATTACAGGGGTTCACATTATATCGATGCTGTATGATATAATACATAGTAAAAGAACAAGTCTCATTAAAAATAACAAATTATGCGCTTTTTATTTGTCGGCACATCATAAAATGAATCATCTTCTTCACACGTACTTCTCCCCTTTATTTTCATTCTCCTCTTTTCTTTCTCTTTTTTCTTTTTAAATCGGGATGAGGCGTTGTTGCATCATAACCAACTAATCCGTAAGTATGAATTGAGCAAAGCAATTTCTTTTTTATAGAAGACGACGCTGTTGCACACACGTACATGACAGATGCCCAGCAGGAATAAACAGATAATCTGAGAGACAAGCGAGGCTGTCGTTGTCCGCGTTTTGTTTCTATATACCTTCCTATCCAGGAAGCGTTGCGATTCACATGAAATGACGCTTACTGTGATATCATCTTGGTTTATTAGAATCGCGATCTTTATCGATTAATTTGTAAAGTATTTTTCTTTATATAGAATCACGACTATTTTACACATATCCATACGTATAATCGTGACTTCTTTTGTATTTCCATTATTGTCATTGAAATTATTATATTAAAATGTTCTTATGCATATTATTCCACTTCTTTTTCTGTAGATATTTTGTTGCCTTTTTTATTGAGTAAGAAATGATGGTAATCATTGTCTCATCAATCATATTTAAACTATTTTTTATTATATTATTATCGTCGAGAAATAATTAGATGAAAAATGAGCATCTGTGACTATGTTTTGCAAGAATTATTGAATAATTCCTTACATCACTTTTCTCTTCCACGTACTATTACAAGTAATTGCAAGAAGTGAAGTATTGACATTCTTTGCATATTACGAGGATAGTCTCAGAAGTATTCAATCTGACGTATGGCGGTGCTTCGAAAAGAACTACTATGGTAGAAAGCACCAACTTTATAAAGTTTAAATTTGAAGTTTGATGCCGCTATGTTGTTTAGTATTTATTTGGCACCTGTCAATAGCGTACACTCTCAATGAATTTGTAAACATGGAATAAATTGGTCATCCTTATGTGGGCAGCAAAATGAGGTGGGACCAAGAAAATATACAATGCCAAAATAACAATACTTTCATTTGAAAGGTCTCAGTTCATTCAATGTCAAAGAGGAGTTAGACTCTACTCTGGGAGAGTCTGCTCCTTCGTTTACAGCAGTGAAATATTGGGTGGCCACGAGCAAATGGCAGAATCGACCAAATGAGGTGACTACGTCAGAAGTGGTGGAAAAATCCACAAAATGGTTAGCAGATAGAGTGGGCATTTCAAAAAGTGCTGTCCATCGCATGTTGACTGAAAGGCGACCAAGATGAGTGCCGCCTTTCCTCATAATGGAACAAAGCAGCAGTGTTTCGAGAGGTTTCACAGCAATAAGGCCAAGTTTTTGCATCGATTCATAGCCATGGATGACAGGTCCATCTTGAATGAAAGTGCGTGTGCTGGCAGATAGGGTAGGCATTTCAAAAAGTGCTGTCCATCGCATGTTGACTGAAAGACGACCAAGATGAGTGCCGCCTTTCCTCATAATGAAACAAAGCAGCAGTGTTTCGAGAGGTTTCACAGCAATAAGGCCAAGTTTTTGCATCGATTCATAGCCATGGATGACAGGTCCATCTTGAATGAAAGTGCGTGTACTGGCAGATAGGGTGGGCATTTCAAAAAGTGCTGTCCATCGCATGTTGACTGAAAGACGACCAAGATGAGTGCCGCCTTTCCTCATAATGGAAAAAAGCAGCAGTGTTTCGAGAGGTTTCACAGCAATAAGGCCAAGTTTTTGCATCGATTCATAGCCATGGATGACAGGTCCATCTTGAATGAAAGTGCGTGTACTGGCAGATAGGGTGGGCATTTCAAAAAGTGCTGTCCATCGCATGTTGACTGAAAGACGACCAAGATGAGTGCCGCCTTTCCTCATAATGGAAAAAAGCAGCAGTGTTTCGAGAGGTTTCACAGCAATAAGGCCAAGTTTTTGCATCGATTCATAGCCATGGATGACAGGTCCATCACTTCACACTTGAGATGAAGGAATAGTCAAAATAATGGACCAAAAGGGGAGAATTGGCTCCAAAGAAGGCGAAGACAGTGTCATCTGCAGGCAAGTTCATGGCATCAGCTTTTTGTTATTTTGTTATGCGTGTGGAATAATTTCCATTGTTTATCAGAAAGGTAAAACAATCAACGAATTTATTACAGTGTTTGAGTGATGAAATCAAGAAAAATCGTCCGCATTTGGCGAGAAAAAGTTTTGTTTCATCGAGACAATGCATCAGTTCACACGCACGTCATCGCGATGGCCAAAATCAATGAGTTAAAGTTCGAATTGCTTGCTCATGACTATTCACCGGATTCAGCTCCCTCGGATTATATTTTGTTTCCAAGCTTGAAAAAACAGCTCGGTGGTAAAAGAATCTTTAGTTTATTTAGACTTCTACAATAGCCAACGAATGTTGAAAGAAGAACTGTTTAGATCCCATAATACAGAAAGATCATGATATTAGTTCGTCTCTCTTAATTTACAATTCACTGCAAAGTTACACAACTCCTTTCCATTTTTAGCCATAACTTTATCTTTCTCCCTATAGTTTAGCTGTCTTAAGAATTTTAGAAATACCATGATTCTATGATCTTCTGGGCAGCCTTCTTTGGCTCATATTCATTCTCTCGACTTTATATGTTTTTGTTTGTTTGCCTTTTGTTGTTAATAAAGCGATTAGATTGATAGGAAAGGTAGGGAAACTGGAATATAAAAAAATGAATGATCTAATATAGTAGCTTGAATTTACCACATCTTTGGTATGTTTTTAATGAACTAAAAAGAAGTATGCAGAAAATACAGAATGATAATTTAGGAAAGATGTTTGAGATTTAAGAGGTGAGATACAGAAAAGTCGAAAAAATGGGGAGTGATTGAGATATTGATGAAAGAAGTTATAGTTTGTCCTGAAAGAATAATATGAGATAAAATTAAGAATGTATAGGACGTAAAACTACAAAGATGGCAAACACAATGAGGTGGGACGAAGAAAATATGCAGTGCCAAAATAACTATAATTTTAACGAAAGAAAGTTAAAAAGAAGACGAAGGATTGTTAAAGTTTGTACGAAAGTAAAAAAATTCTAAATGATTAAACTCAAACTGTATAAAGATCCATTAATCTATTCATATTATATATTATCACAAATATCGTATAAAATTGCGCAGTGTTTCCATGCAAAAGGACGAACCGGCGTTCTAATAATTGTATTGGGTTGGCAACTAAATACTTTCGGTTTTACTGATAGAGAGCGTTGCTTTATTTTTTGTATAACGTATTTTAGTGCTGTACTTTACCGTTTGTCGCGTGATAATAGTCACATTGACGTAACTTCAGAAGCAAGTAGTGCGTGATTTTTATTAAAGCTATTAGTTGTGGGTTAATTTTAAATGGAGTGCAGAAACGAACATTTTCGACATATTTTACTATTTTATTTCCGTAAAGGAAAGAAAGCTGCTGCGGCTCACGAAAAGATATGTGAAGTTTATGGTGCTAATTGCTTAACAGAGCGCACGTGTCAGAATTAGTATAAAAAATTCCGTTCTGGAGATTTTTCCCTCAAAGATGAGCAATGTTCTAGTCGGCCTACTGAAGTTGATGATGACCAAATCAAAGTCATAATTGAAGAGGATCGTCATATAACTGTTCGAGAGGTTGCGGAGAGGCTACATGTATCGCACACATCAATTGAAAAACATTTAAAATGTCTTGGGCTAGTTAAGAAGCTTGATATTTGGGTACCTCACGAATTGAAAGAAATTCATTTAACACAAAGAATCAACTTTTGCGATATGCACCTTAGACGAAATGAAACCGACCCTTTCTAAAAAAGAATCATCACTGGTGATGAAAAATGGGTCCCGTAACATAGTTCGAAAATGGAGCAAACACGATAAACCAACTCAAACCACATCGAAAGCTGAATTGCATCCAAAAAAGATCATGCTGTCAGTTTGTTGGGATTACAAAGGTGTTGTGTTTTTTGAGCTGCTTCCAAGGAACCAAACGAACAATTCTGATGTTTACTGTCAACAATTAATAAAACTGGATGAAGCAATCAAAGAAAAACGGCCAAAATTGCCAAATCGGAAAGGTGTAGTTTTCCACCAAGATAATGCAAGGCCTCACACATCTTTGGCAACTCGTGGGAAACTATTGGAGCTTGGCTGGGAAGTGATGCCACATTCCCCATACAGCCCTGATCTAGCACCATCTGATTACCATTTATTTCGAAGTTCGCAAAATTCTTTGAATGGTAAAACTTTCACAAATGACGATGACCTTCACTCGCACCTGGTTCTTTTTTTTGCTGATAAGGACCAGAAATTTTATGTGCGCGGAATCATGCAGCTGAAAGAAAGATGGCAAAAGGTCATTGAGCGAAATGGAAAATATATAATTGATTAAAAACTATTCTTTGTTTTAAAAAAAGTGTTTTATTTTATACTACAAAACCGAAAGTACTTAGTTGCCAACCCAATAGTATATATTCACATATTTCACGGAGAAAGTTGAGATCGTAATCAGAGTATCAAAAGTCATTTCGGTAGAGGAAAATGTAACGTAACAGCCTATGGTTACTACAAAATTAAATTCATTTTTCTTCTTGTTTTAATGGAAAGAAAAGAAGTACACACACACACACGCACAAAGCGAATAATAGGAGTAAAGAACAAGTACCGGTATATGTGAGATCGGCTTTCGATCGACTTGATTTATTATATTGTCTCATCTATTGACATTAAAAAATTATATGTGAGGTTTCAATTATGATTAATATTTCTCTGAAGCGATTGCAGTTGATTTGATTTAGAGTGATTTAGATTGGCGAGATTTTTTATACAAAAAGCTTCTATTTTAATATTCTAATTCTTAGCTTATTATTAGTATTATTAACATTGTAATAAATTCTTCTCATAATATGCGATTTTAACGAATCGAACGAATCTAATGATTAGAGTTGATAAAATTTTTTGCTCATATGTGATGGTTAAGGATTTTACGAGTAATATGACATATCACGAACACTGCATGTTTTTTTCATTCCAGAAAATAGTCTTCGTCATTTGCCATGTTAAGCAAAGTGTAGTTTTCGTCGGTGGATTTCACTGCCTTGCAATCCCAAGTAAAACAACAGTTATTTCAGTGTTTACTGAAAGCATTATAAGACCGTTTCAAGTTACAAAAGTAAAATCATCACACGAAAATGACAGTTTACAAAAAATAAAGTTTTGCGACACAATTGAAGAAGATCCAAACATTTTGTCACTTATTTTATGGGATAAATGTACGTTCACAAGAGATGGTGTCTTCAACCGTCATAATTTCCATTTTTGGCCTGATGAAAATCCCAGAGCTATTCAAGAATTTGGACACTAAAGAAAGCTTTCTGTGAATGTTTGGTTAGGCATCTTAAGCTTTCTTAGGACCAATATTCCTTCCGAATAGACTAAAGGCAAATGAATGCTTAAACGTGTTCGAGGAAGTATTGGATAATGTTCCATTAAACGTCAGAGCCAGCATATATTACATTCACGATGGTGCACCAGCTCCTAATTCAAGAATTGGAAGAGCATGATTGAATGAACGTTTTCCAGATAGATGGATCGGACGACATTGACCAATATCATGGCCTGCAAGGTCTTTGATTACTTTGTTTGTAGTTTTCAAGGAAAAAGTAGAAAGTTTATGCGACGCCTCCGTTCAACGAACAGGAAGTAATAAATAGAATTAACGCCAGATTTTGCTAATTAGAAGAGAAAACAGCGGTATATGTGCTATGTCAATGTGTGGATTTGGCAAGAACAGAATTTCTGCTGAGATGGGCATCCTGAAACCGAACCGTGCATTGAAAAATCTCACATAGCTGCTAGATATAATTAAAAGAATGAAGAATGAGAACCAAGTATTCCACCTTAATTTATCGATTTCTGTTTCATTGTCTTCTATATTTCCTCGTTCTTCATTCTGACGATTATTGAATTTCTGACCACCATGTATGAGATGAGTTTGTATAACTCTCTTCCTGTTTCATCCACCACCCTCGACAGAGGAACAAACTTGAAATCATTAAGGAATTTGTGCATCGAATTGGAAGCTTTCTCTATTTGTCATTAATACTCAGTACTCCAGTGAATATTCTTCTAGCATTGGTTTTCAACTTTGTATTGTCTTCCATTGTCATTATTCTTTATAAAAAGAAAATATTATTGATGATGCTTTGTAAATATTCAACATTGCAATAAGGTTATCGTATGGTGTTGAATCGAAAGTTTTTCGATGAAATATGTACCATAGAATATTAATGTTTTGACATCGTTTGGTGGGATGATTGTTGATCGCAGTTGTTCTTTGGATCTTTGCATATATTTTCCACATGTTTCCTCCAATTTAACAATTACGGAATTATTTTCTAGTGTTGCTTATTGTTTATTTACACAACATTATTAACAGTACAATTAACAAATCTCTGTAAAATCTTAATACAAAACTTTTATGCATTTATTTAATCTCTACGTAGATGCATACGTATTAAATCATCTACGTTATCCTTTACCACTTCCCGATAACACTTGTTAGTTCTTTTACATGCCAATTACACAAGACGGGAATACAATTTCCAAATCTATTTAATATTTAATTACAGTTTCACTTTAATCCTCTGCAAAACAAGCAGAGGGACCGAGATCGGCTAGTTTTGAAGTGTCCCCCTTTGACTAATACGCAAAGGGGGTTGACAAAAAGATATCAGACTCGCGTTGTCGTATAATTCCGACAGGGGCTTGCGCGTGCTGGTTAATCGACTGGAAAATTACAAATATTTGATTCTTTTTGCTTTTGTAAGTCCCTGGTGTTCTGAAATTCTTTTGATAAAATATCTAATAATTGCAATATTGTATATCTTGTGTAAACGTTTATTAAAAAAGGATCTCCGACTTGCACGATCTTCATGATTAGTCACCATTAGAATAAAATTAAATACACATTTGATACCACAAAATATGAATTTGTGTTTTAAAATACTCGATAAACTTCCTGTTGTAGAAAAGTTACTGTATCGATTCCAGTTCTATGTAAATGTTTAGATTATGGTTGTAAGGTACACTAGGTACGAGGGTGGACGTTTATATTTCGGGAATAGCAAACAAAAAAAGATTTTTTATTATCGAAAATAGTTTTATTGCTTTTCAAAATATTCTCCTTGAAAATCAATGCACTTTTACATTCGTTTAAACCAATCCGAAAAGCATTGCTGCTACTGTGAAGGCGGTATCTCCAAAATATTAGTTTTGAATGCCCCAACTACCTCTTCCGGCGTAGAAAACCGTTGACCACGAAGTTTATTCTTCACATGTGGGAACGAAAAGAAATCACAGAGTGCTAAATCAGGGCTGTACGGCGGATGACTCATCAATTCAATGTTTTGCCTGGTCAAATATTCAATTGTTTGAACCAACCTGTGAGAGCTCGCATTGTCATGGTGGAGAATGATCTGTCGTTTTCGGTTTGTTTTCCTTATTTCTTCAAAAACTTTTGGCAAACAAATAGTTGGGTGGGTACCATTCGAAATTGACCGTTCTACAACTCTCTAAAGGCACGGTTGCAACGTGACCGGTTTTTCCGAAAAAACAGGCGAAAATTTGTTTTGATGTGCTTCGTGCGCAACTTTTGTTGGTTTTGGCTCATCTTGGAATACCCACACAGCTGACTGCTGTTGGGGGTTCATACGTATAAATCGAAGATTCATCACCTGTGACGACTTTATAAATGTTCTTTGAAGCATCGCCATTGTACTATTTTTGCATTTTTTGGCACCAATTGACGGGAGTCCTTTCTTGAGCGGTTGTCAAATTATGTGGAACCTATCGTGAATATAGCTTCTTAACGGCTAAATGTTCATGCAGGATCTTATGCACACGCTGGTGTTGCTAATACCTAAAGATGCTTAGATCTCACGGTATGCTACATGACGGTCTTGCATTATCAATTCAGACACTGCATTAATGTTTTCCGACACAACAACATTTGTGGGACGAACACTAACGAACACTAACAGTATTGCCAATTCCCGAAATATAAACGGCTACCCTCGTATTTCCAGAATTTTATAAAACTTGGGTTGATGTATTACAGAAACTTATACTTAGGTCTTTACATCATTTCATTCTAGTATATGAGAAGCTTAAGTGTTCATCTGGTTAGATGATATTTGCCAGATTAAACTAGACAGTCACTTTCTAAATCTTTAGAAATATGTATAGGTGTACTACAGGGATTCCCCTTTAGGGCTTCATAATCTTCAATCTTCTTGTGAACGGTCTCCTAGATCATAAAGTTTAATTATGTTATAGATGATTTGGAAAGAAAGAAATGGTGCATTGAAGGGACCTATTTCTGAATCTCAGTAAAATTGGGTGTCTAACCTTTCAGAAGATTGGAAAAAAATGTTCTGAACACGTGGCGAATTTGTACTTTTACTTTGCTTATATATTGCTCTATAGTTGGAGCGAAAGTCGTCGACCTATATTTGTCAATATGTTTATAACAATGATTATGTTGTGGGTAATTTCCCTATTTATATTAGAATGTTAATATTTGACAGAAAATGATTATTTTTAGGGAAACGATTCCTAAAATTTTAACGTACAAAAGTAGTTACTCTTAGATAACCACAAATTAAATTTTATGTTTAAACAACGATTATAAGAAGTAGTGAACTTGTTAGGATAATGTACCACTCGTCTTGAAAACGAAAAAAAAATGGGATAAGATATATTTCTGTCTGTGATTTAATTTCTTAATCAAAATTACGCGACCCCAGCAATGCGGTTAATTTTTAAATTAATTCGACAAATAAATTACGTCTATGGATGAGACGACGAGTTTTTAATGACAAAAAGTTAAAAATGGTCTTGTACAGCCCGTTGTCGCAGATGTGAACTTATAAATTGATAATCTGGAAGATCTATGGGGCCCTATTTATCTTTAGTAATTACAAACTGCGCTCCCACCACTACAACAATCACTACAACACTTGTATAATACAAGGTAATTCCCTTTTCAGTAATTAGCATATTCCTTTGCGATTTATATTACTAAGAAAATTTAATTTAATAGCTAATTATAAATTGCGTTATGAAAGTGTAGTATACAGGGTGAAACATGTACGTCTGGCATATACAATGTATTCAATTTTAATATATTGCCGTAAGCAAATGTATCCACTACAGTATCGCAAATGGGATAGTCATGTTCTGTAAACCGTAGTAGAGCTTGTAGAATTACCTACACCGTATTGAACATCGTCTTTTTCATATCGAGGTACCTGCAAAGTCTCCCACTATCAACTCCCCAAGTTGGTAGGATAGTTCCGTGAAGTCTTGGTGCTAAATAAAGATGCTGGGGCTTTCTGGAAAGATGGGAAAGAAAAATGCTGAGGTCTATGTTTGGAAGAGCGAATACTAGTTGGAAGAGAACCAACAATGAACCCAGTATAACAGGATGCGTAAAAGCCCAAAGATTCCAACCAATGGCAACGGCTAGAATCCATAGAAAGAATGATCAGGGATAGTAGAAAAAAGGGAAGACCAATAAACCCGAATACTTGTATTCCAGTAGATATAGTAGAATTATTCGTGCATGTACATATACGAAGTATTTAATATATTCATATACATATAATATTCTATAGGAACTTTTCACCTTCATTTAGAACAGTAGAAAGATGGGTTGCTGAATTTAAACGTGGTCATAAAAGTCTTGAAGACGATCCATGTGAAGGACATCCAAAAAGTGTATCAACACTAGAAATTATAGCAAAAATACAGGATATGGTTTAGGAAGATCGTCGATTAATCGAAAAAGATTTAGTAGAGGCCTAGGCATCTCATTAAGCAGTGTAAGCAATATTTCGGCAGAAGTTTTGGGTTTCAGAAAGCTGTGTGCCAAATGAGCGCCGCATGGAACAAAAATACATTCGAACGCGACTTTCTCAGCAACATTTAAAGCGTCTTAAAAAGAATAAAAATGATTTTGTGCGTCGTTTCATCACTATGGATGAAACTTGAGTCTATCATCATTATCCTTATTCAAAACAAGAGGCTAAGGGTCCAGAAATCGGTCAAGAATATGTTAGCATCAATTTTTTGGGAATGAAAAGGAATTTTGTTCGTGGAATACCGCCAAGCTGATGAAACAAGAAACTTAGATTATTATTGCAACCTGTCGGAGCAGCTGGATGTAAAAATTAGTGAGAAAAGACCTGGTTTACAGAAGAAAAAATTGTTTTTCATCAAGACAACGCACCCTCTCACACAGCTCAAAAAAACTTGGTAAAACTCAGTGAATTAAAGCACGAATTGTTGCAACATCCACCATATGCGCCAGATTTATTTTCCTCTGACTTCTGGATATTCTCACATCTCAGAATTCATACATGGAAGACGATTTTCATCGAACAAAAAGGCAATAGCAGCCGTGGAAGCGTATTTCGACAGTCTTCAGGGTTCTGACTTCAGGAATAGGATACATAAATTAGAAGATCACTGGAACAAGTGTACTACTGTGGGCAGAAAATAGTAAGACCCATTCGTCGAAATATTTTTTTTCTAGGTTGGTATGACTGTCAGTGACATCTGTGCCAAATGTTACATCAAAATAATCATTAGTGTTTAGTATACGCTTGTCTTTCTGAAGTATAAAAAGTGCATTCGGCGATTTTTACAATGAGTGAAATTATTCAACAAAGAAGTTCCATTAAATTTTGTATACGGAATCAAATTTCTGGTGCCGAAACGTTCAGAATGTTGCAAAAGGCCTTCGGAGATAATTGTTTGATAATTGTCGCGAGCAAGTGTTTTTGATTGGTATAAATTATTCAAAGCGGGTCGAGAACGCGTTGATGGCGAACCACGTCCAGGACGGCCATCAACACCAACTGATGATCAACACGTCAATAGAATCAAGGAATTGGTGCTTGAGAATCGACGATTAACAGTTAGAGATCTTACTGGCATCGTTGGAATATCGGAAGGATCAGTGAAAACCATTTTGAAAAATCATTTGTGACTAAGAAAAGTGAAAGCACGATTTGTTCCAAAATCACTCAATTTTTTCGAAAAACAGCGTCGCGTTGACGTCTGTGAAACAATGCTTTCCGACTATCAAGATAAAATGAAAGGCATCATAACTGGAAATGAGAGTTGGATCTACGCTTATGACCCGGAAACAGACGATCAATCGGCCGAATATCGTATCAAAGGTGAGCCGAAGCCCAAAAAACTACGTCAAAGCAAGTCAAAAATCAACGTTGATAGTTTTCTTCGATTATCGAGGTGTAGTGCACTCCGAATTCCTTCCGACCGGCCAAATTGTCAACAAAGAATACTATTTGAGTGTTATGCGTCGTTTGCGCAATGCTATTCGTAAAAAGAGGCCAGAATTATGGGCCGACAACTCTTGGTTTTTTCACCACGATAATGCACCGTTGCATACTGCATTAATTCTTCGTGAGTTTTTCGCCAAATTTTCAACCAATATCGTGCCGTAACCACCGTATTCGCCTGCTTAGCTCCGTGTGACTTCTGGCTATTCAGCAAACTCAAACGACCGCTCCGGGGAAACCGTTTTGAGTCAATTGAAGACATTAAACGTGAATCGCTACACGCATTGAAGGCTATTCCTGAAATTGACTTTAACAACTGTTTCGAGTATTGGAAGAAACGTTGGCACAAGTGTATTGGGGCCAGGGGGGATTACTTTGAGGGGGACGAAATAGATTTGGAAGAATAAATTAAGAATTTAAAAATTATGAACAAAGTCTTACTATTTTTTGCCCACAGTAGTAATATACTTTCGTCGAAGTCAGACTTTTCACCTTTTTGTCCATAAGACATTCAAGCCCTTAGCTGAATGGATTTTCTCCATTCTTCTTTGTTAGTTGCTTTTTTCTTTTATTTGAAATTTGTCGTTCCAATCGTCTTGGTCTTCCTCTCTTTCTTGTCTCTTTGGATTGCGTTTATCCAATTCTTGTTCATCATCCATAAGTACAAAAGTCCTCTTGTCACTATCTGGCTTGATCGTTGAAATAAGTTATAAATTGATTGTTCTTTCTTGACATCTTTTTTCAGTGTTTTTGTTTGTCCATAAATCTTTAGTAGGCCCTTGGTTCGATTGCCTATTCTTCGCAACGTTTCACTATTTGTGATTTTCTTCTTTTGATTCCTCTCTTCCATCTCTTTCCTATCCTACTTCCAAGAGCTTTCTTTGGAATTCGATTTTCTAGGGCTAGGGGGGATTACTTTGAGGGGGACGAAATAGATTTGGAAGAATAAATTAAGAATTTAAAAATTATGAACAAAGTCTTACTATTTTCTGCCCACAGTAGTATTAAAGTTCAGGGAGTATTGAATAGAAAAATGTATTTCATACCATAAGATCGTGTTTCAGAATCGTCAACAGAACAAGCGCTGTAAAAGCCAGCAACAATTGTTGGTAATGCTTGTGTCTATATTGAAGGACTGTAGTAGTTTCACACTTGTGTAATTTTAGTATTATTAATAAATAGTCGCCACTATTAAAATTCCAGCCCTCGTATGTAATAAAAGGAATAATTTCGTTTTTATTACGTGTTTTTATTATACGAACGTATGTGAAAAAAATTCCTGTCCGATTCTGAATTGTTTTAAAGTAGTACAAGTAATAATAAGTGAACATAAAGAAATGTAACTATAAAGAAACGTTTAAAAATGACTGTTTATAAGCAACGAACGCAGCCCGGTATTTTAACGCGTCACTCTCCATAGTTTGTTTATGCAAGATCGTGAGCCAATGTCGCTAATGCTTCACTGTTGACACGTGCTATACGTTGTCCCATTAAATTAAATATATTTTTAGTCCTTTGTATATACGTGCGTCAAATGTTTATGTTTGCTTCGTAGCTGTCAACCGCAATGTTTGCCATAAAATCGATTAGTTTATGCAATATTAATATTATCTTATTTTAACTCCTTGTTGTGTTGTAATTAAATCGTTTTGGACGTTCCAATCATATACTTATGTATTTTCATACGTATACTACCACATATTCTTAATAAGTTTACAATAAATAAACAATATTGGCTAATACTAACAGTTTGATTAAATTTAGAGCGGAAAAATATACCTTTTCAACTTTGAAATTCGTTCAGAATTTCAAAGTTAAAGTCTACATACATACACTACACACAGAGTTCTAATGAGTGTATTTGATAATCGAACAATACACTTTCCATTCGAATGCAATTATACAAAATCGTTAAAAATAATTTGAATTCAATTTCAAAGGCTTTTACTGGAATTCCTACGAAGGAATCCGATAGGTACTTATATATAGCTGGCAAGAGAAAGATCCAGCTGTGATGATTTTTCTTTGGCAAAGTTTCGTTTTCTTTTGTGTTAATTTATTATTTTCACCTGATATGTGGTACATTTCTTGCCTTAAATGCTAATAATTCATCATGTCATCGTCATGACAACGAAGTTCACCTACCAGGTGTACCGGAAAGTCGTTACCGGTTTCTTCGTAAAAAGCTACATACGAGGGAGCGTTTTTATATTCGCGGAATGAGCGGGTTGTAGAGGGGTGAGTAGGCGCATTGGGGGCGTGGCCTGTGCAGCGACTCATGATTAGTATAAATACGAAGTTTCATTGTTATTAGACAGTTAGTCTTTGAGCTATCGTCAACCAAGTAACATAATCAGGAGTGAAAAGTGAAATATGGAAAAAATCGAATATCGTGCCGTTATAAAGTTCCTTACCAGGCAAGGAAAATCAGTCGCGACCATAATGAATGAGATGTCATTGGTTTACGGCGACTCTTGTCCAGGAAAAACCATGGTGTACAAGTGGCATAGTTTATTTAAACAAGGAAGGGAATCCCTTGAAGACGACCCGAGGCCGGGCAGGAGCATTGAGGTGACCACGCCAGCACTTATCCAAAAAGTTGAACAAATTGTACTCGAAGATGCTCGACTAAAGAAGAAACAACTCGCAGAAATGGTTGGAGTATCCGATACAATAATTTTTAAAATCCTACACGATCATCTCGGCATGTCTAAGGTCAGCGCAAGATGGGTGCCGAGAATGCTCACGCCGCCGCAAAAACAACAGCGCGTAGTGTTCGCGTGCATTTTTGGACCTCTGTAATGAAGACAAGGATGGTGTATTGAGTGGAATCGTTACTGGAGACGAAACTTGGGTTCGTCATTATGAACCTGAGTCCAAACAAGACTCCATGCAGTAGCATAAAAAGGGCACAGCACCTCCCAGGAAACTTAAAGTGTCACAAAATAAAGAAGAGGAAAATGAATTGTTTCGTTAGAGTTCGCCAAAAAAGGACACAAGGTTTTTTTGTTATTTATAGTAAGTACATATCTATACAAAATTTGGTTTGAAAATATATTTTTTTACTGAGTGATTAATTCACAATAGGCTTTTGTAATTGGACACCCAAACTAAACTCATTTAAAATAAAGAAGAGGAAAGCGAATTGTTTCGTTAGAGCTCACCAAAATACGACAGACAAAAAGTTTGTTTTTTGGACTAAGTAAATATTTGCACAAAATTTGGTTTAAAAATATATTTTTTTACTGAGTGTTTTGTCTTTTCTATTACGTAGTATATATTAAATAAATTTTTAATATATTTTAACTTTTAACGACTTTATTGAATATTGAATTTAAGAATACAGAATTAAATAAGATTACATACTATTTACTTTGTATCAAAACTTTGTATTTCCAACCGTATTGTTAAGGTGAAAGGAATGTACCAATTCGTGTATTTGTACTTGTGTTATACTTATTATGTAACCCTATCTTCCTATCTATAATAGAATATAAATACATAGTCGTTATAAATTGTAAATAACATTTTAAAGTTTGAGTAAAACCAAAAAAGAGAAATAAATTCGTGAAATAGTTTTGGTTAACTTTTTTTTCCTGTCTCGTATACTTAAAGATACATCCAATACGATGCAATGGGAAAACGATAATATTTAATGTGTTTATAAAAATTTGTAGTGTTTTATTGATGATAGACCGTCAGAGTCTCTCCGACGAGCAAAACTTGTTACACCGAGATCATTGTGGCCAGGTCAAGGAACTAGGTCTGGTCTACATGATATAGAATCAATCATTTGTTTCATTAGTCAAATGCATTTTTAATGACATCTGAGAGCGACCAACATTCTCGGCTGTATACACGAATCATGAAGGCTTGTTTGGCATCGTACTCTTATATGATGAGAAAACCTGGTCAACCCGCGTGTTCACGGCTTGATGGTTATGCAATGCCATGAGAACATATAGAATGTATAAATGTATATATATATATATATATATATATATATATATATATGTACATATGTAGGTAGGCAGGCAAAGACTACTGCCACGTTAAATCGTTCACCTCGTCACTACAGATTCGCAGTGCGTGTACTTATCGTACCTTTTATATATTATACATATGTACCCGTGCCTATATTCGGTTCTATCATTAGTACACAGTTTCTAGTTATTATAAATTACATTTCAAAATAAATATAATAAATAGAATTGATAATCAAAAATAGTAGCATAATATCTACAAATATTTCCAACCTTATTGAACAATCAGCAAATATCAATGTTCGTATTCCCTATATATATTTCGACAACTAAGTTGTCATCTATCATCAGATAGATGGACAGTTGTCGACATATGTACGTATACAGAATACGGACACTGATGTGGAAAGGGCTTTAATTTACATTTTTTAATTAATTCAATCAACCACAGTCTCTATTAAAGTTTATCTTATTAAACAAGGAAGCGTATATATATATATACATGTCTTAACATGTTTACGCATGCATCGAAGCCATCATCACTGGAGTGTATAAAGGAATCATCACTCAAATTTCTTTGTTCCTACCTCTGGCATCCCTCAGGGTATGAACTTGGGACCGTTGCTGTCTGTGGTTTTCGTGAATGATTGTAATGAGCTTCGATGTCCCAAGTTATTATTTGCCGATGATCGTAAGCTTTTCCACCAAGTTGTACATGTTGGTGGTTGTGAGTTCTTGCAGGATCAGATAGATATTGTACGTAATTGTTGTAGTATAAATAAGCTGGATATAAATATTTCTAAATGTGGAATACTTTCCTTCTCCAGGAAATTCAGCACTATACATCATCGGTGGAAGAAACAGAACAGTCAAGGAAAAAGTGAAAAGATAATTGGGTTTAACAGAAACACTACAACAAAACTCGCATGTTTCAATCTAAATGACGGAAGTAAATTGTTTGGAAAAAATTGAGAATTCCAAAATAATAAAGTAAATATAAACTGTGAAGTAACCAATAGGGTATTTATGAGAAGACGAAAAGAGAGTGGTATAGCTTCATCCAAAGTACTTACAACAACATAGAACCACTACGATACATGCGTCATCAAAAATAAATTTCAGTCTAAGTTGTGGAAGTATATTGCGCGGAAGAAAGTGGGAAGAATTCTAAAATAATAAAGGAAATGTAATTTATGAGAAGAAGCAAAAGAAAAGAGTTTATTGACGTCAGTTTCAAAGAACTGACATCAACATCAATACTGGTTCTCATTTATAGATGCTTGATGAGAACCAGGCTTCGATCTAAATGGGAAAAGAAGCATTTTGACTGGAAAAAATTTGGGAATAATGTCAAAATATTAACAAAATTTGTATTAGAAAAAGAAAGGAAGTTGGAGAGGTTAGTTCACCAGATTCTGGAGGAACATATTTGTATGTAGGCAATTGTAAACTTTGGGAAGGAGCTAGAGAATGTCTGGGTTTAAAAGAATTTTTGGAATTTTACCCTGTTGCTGAGTGAATTAAAATAGTATATTTAAACACAAATATGTATGTCATCACTACTCGAATTATCCTACTTTCCCTATGCGTTTTTTTAATATATTTTTTGTCTTACTTTTCATTTTAACCGTACAAATTCCTTCGATAATTGTCTTAAGTCTTACCGCTCTGGCGTATTATTATAATTCATTGGATAATATAGATTTTTCAAAGAGTACTCCGTAATTTATTGCTGTTCACCTCAATAATAAGAGCGTCAGTATATCATGCCGAGTAGAAGGATAAAATAGTATATAAATCCTGGGCATGTACTACGATGGAAAGTGGCAAAGGACTCTCTCTTCGGTCTCGGTCTATTTCTTATTGGCGTGGACCGCAGTAAATCTCATTACAGTTCGTCCCTTCCGTGTAAATTACTGCTTGTTCATTTATGGCAGAAGCATGTGTTTCGTTCACAAAAGATATCACGACCTTCGCCCGTTCAACTCTCGCCTAATGTATTGTGCCACAATTACTTATGGTCGCTCTCCTCATGTCCAGTGGGTTATGTCCCACGACTTCGGAGGAGTTGTTTCTTCGGATTGCAGCGGCTTGGTTGGAGTGTACCGAACGTTTGTGTAACACAACATGCACGGGTAGAAATAGAAAAACTGTACGTGAACGAGCCTTACCGAAACTCTGATGAAGTGGCCTCCATTATCGGTCCGTTGATGTGTTTCCAACGAGACCTTTGTTAAAAGCAACTTTATAGGACCTAAACAAAAACATCATTACCTATCTTGATGCTTTTCTTTTCTGTCTTTGTCGCCACCTACTTACTAAACAACATATAAAGTGTGAACTAGTCCTCTTGATATACTTATACACACACACACACACACACACACACACACATATATAGACGTGGCTTATATTTAATAACAGTATTACACGTAATACTAGTCGTAATAATAATAAGAATAATAGTAATAATCTCTTCAAATGTTGGTGATATTTGTGATGTGACCAATGAAACATTTAACAAAATTAACGATTGCATGGTATCCAACAAGTTAATTTTAAATAGGCAAAAAACAAAGTTGGTATACTTTCACAGTAGGATTAAGTATATTTCCCATTTACAAATTAACAATGAGCTCTTCGAATGTGATTCTTCTGCAAGAATCCTTGGTTTGCTAATTAACGAAAATCTGAAATGGTCTGCACATATAGATGAAGTATGCAGAACTCTGGCTAAGGTGTGTTTCACCCTTAAGCAGCTATGTAGATCCTGTAATTTGAGTACCCTGCTTATTTTCTATCATGCTAATTTTGCTTCTTGCATGAGATATGGTGTGATACACTGGGGTGTGTCGCCGGAGGTGGGCAGAGTGTTCCTTATGCAAAAACGGGCCCTAAGAATTATCTTTGGGTTGGGCTATAGGGATTCTTGCAGAGAACATTTTCGAAGTAATTCGATATTAACTATTTATGATATTTATATATTAGATCTCCTATGTTTCGTTTACAGGAACAGAAATGCTTTTTCGAGTGGCAATGTAAACCATAAATACGATACACGAACTCATAATTATTTATTACCGGCTTCACACTCAAAATCTATATTACAAAAAGGAACATATTTTATGGGATGTAAATTATACAATAAATTACCACTTTGCATTAGAAATATTACAAACTTCTCTATTTATAAAAGCAACCTTAAGCGGTACCTGCTTACGATAAATTGTTATTGTTTAAATGACTTTATATGTCCGAATTTATAGTATCTTTTTTTCTTGATGAGACGTGTTTCTAGCATAAGTGTGCGTAGTATGTATTAATTGCTATTTTCTTATGTGTAATGATATGTCCTGTGCGCACATTGTTTTGGAAATAAAATTTATTATTATTATTATTATTAATAATAAATTTGTTATTAGTAAAATGCAATGGTTGTCTGAAAAGTTTCCAGCCACAATAAAAACAAATATTTTTTGCCACATTCAGTTAGTCGCCTTGTAAATCTATACATTTTTTCCACCGATGCGTTCATTCCTTTATTTCGTTCATACAGCAGTTTGCATTTTGTTCTACAAAATAGACGTTTATGAATGTTATAGTTTCTTGTTCGATGAAAATCTCTGTCCTTCGAGCGAAACTTTGAGCCTAGGAAACAGAAAAAAGTCATTGGGGGAGGAGGGGGGGGGGGCAGATTTGGTTAATACAGCGGGTTGTCAATCAATTCGAACTCCGAAACCGTGAATTGTCATGACGATCATTAAAGTGTTTGGACGGTGCGTTGTCTTAATGGAACAAAACTTTCTTTTTTTTGAAACGCGGCCGTTTCTGCACAATTTCTGCTTTCAACTTGTCGAGTAATGTCATTATCTTTCCTTTTTTAAGATAGTCGATTAACATATTTCCATGACAATCGCCGTCACAAGACTCAACACTAAACATATTCGAGAGTTCTTGATGATCGAAGATCTGAAGAAGATAGGCACCAGTCTATTCGAAATCTAAATAATTAAAAAAATTTCTCTAAATTAAATCTAAAATAGGTACAAAAACAGCTAGAGATCACAAACCAGGGGGCAAAAGAAAACTGGAGTGGTCAAGGGGAAGATTAAACAACAACTAGGTTCAAAAGAAACATTTCGGAACATCAAAAGCGGGTTTTAATCTAAATGGAAGAAGTATATTGTCTGGGAGAAAAATTAGAAAAGAATAAAGAAAATATAAATTGAGAAGTAATCAATGGGAAATGAGGGAAGGGGAAGTGAGTGAAATAGCTTCATCCAAAGAATTGACATCAAGATCAAAAGTGGGAAACAATAAAGAAAGTATAAACTACGAACTAACCAAGTTTTTCCGCAATTTCAGCTTTCAACTTTTCGTGTAATCATGCATAGTAAAGCCTTTTGTTATTGTTTTTCAGTTTTTGAGATAGTTCAGTTGTTATATATGAAATGTCCGATTTTGTAGGGAATAAAAAAAAGTCTAAATTTAAAATAATATAAATATTTATTCTGCAAAATAGTCTCCATTTACATCAATAGTTTGTTGTCAACGGCCTGGAAGCTGAAAAATTCCCTTTGAAAAGAAATCTAGACTTTGACGGCTCACATATTGCTCAAACACTGTTATTACAGACTTCTTACTTAGTTTCGAACCCAATATAAGTGGATGTAGACTGTTAACCCAACACTTTGCTGTAGTTTCACTTCTCGAATTGTTTTGTATCCTGTCCGAGAGATGAAATATCGTATTTTTTTCGTTTTTCGTTAATGAAATAATTGAAGTATTCAAATATCAAAATAACACAAGGCATCGTTAATTTTGAAATAATAGAACTGCGAGTAATGTTAATTTACGAGATCAAAGCAACACGAATTATTTAAAATTTAAGTAGCGGAGTGAACATAATCCTGAACCATTCATTTGTACGATATACTAAATAATATTAAATTTACATATTACTTTCTTGTAAACCGGAAACGACTTAAAAATAAAAGAAATACAAACATACATATTTTTAATAAGAAACAATCCGAAGAATTCGTGGTGTTTCTATTTTAAACAATTATCAAAAACATTCCGGGTGATTTGTGAAGGGTGCGGATACACCGTGAATTTCGGTGAACGTCTTTTTAAAGCTTCCGGTTCCGAAGGCCGGAGATTTGCCAACGCATTGGGGAGTCCCCAAAGTTGACGCAAACCGCGGGCAACAAGTTCGGATCGCTTTGACATTTGCCGCGTATTATAATCAGAGAGGGCAGGGAAGTAGGAAGAAGAGCATGAGGGGGACAGATTAAATTAGCGTTTTATATCCGGGACACAACAAACGAAAAAAAAAAAAACCGTAAAACGCGACAAACCCCGGATTTACTGTTGATCCCCCTCGTGTTTTCTGAAGAAACTTACTCCGCGTATATCCCGCCTATATTGTTACTCCTAATGCAAGGAGTAAAAATTGAAATGTATAGGTTTTTGTAAAATATATAAAATTAATTTTTTTTTAATTAAAAAATTTATTATATTGAAAGCTAGTATATTCAAGGATTATTCTATTGGGAATAAGATTTGTGGAGCAATTTACATTGAAGTACAATAGCATTACATCATTCTTGTAATGGTCTTTGTTAAAATCGTGAACTTCAACCATATTCTAGTCACCGACTAGACGCTAGATTCAGAGCTTTTTTTTGCATTCAGAGGCTCTTATAGCCACTTTTATGTTAGCTGCGTTTTTAAATAATCCAGAGAAGGTTATAACGCAATAAAAAGTAGTGGGGTTATTCTCTTGTAATTTCTATACGGCTTGTAAATTCGTTTAGATCAATCGGAATTTACAAGCCGTATAGAAATTACAAGCTGCTAATTAAGGATGAGAGGGAGGCAGAGGGGTACGGCCAAGTAGAAGAACCTTATCCCTAATGGGCCGTATAGATATCAGTTGAATCTTGATTCTTGTCTGAGGTAGATGTTATCCTTTGTTAAAGTGAGTAGTGCACACACCTAAAAGGGCCAAAAATGTCCATAACTGCCACTGCACCATATTTACGCAAGTCCACGAGATTCATAAAGTTGTGGATTAAGTGATGTAAAACAACGAAGTGAGTAGATGACATTCCAGCTCGAGGGAGATAATAAGTAATCACAACGAGGGATAAAGCCATTATCACTTTGTTTAAAAAAAACCTGTATAACATTGCGTAGTGGGCAAGCTGAATTGGGGACGAAGAATATCAAAGTAAGTTTGATGACTCTACGTAATTTTTACACGAATATAATCTTGTCAGCAAATCACGGCGGAAAATTTCTCGCCTAAGCTCGTAATAACATTGAGCAATTTTGGTCAAATATTGTGCTTTCCGATGAATATTCTTTTTGGACTTGGGTGTCCAGAAAAATCTTGGGTCTTGAGATACAAACCAGATTGTTGATCTCGGTACAAAGCATCCAATTAAGGTGCAATGTGAGACTGTTTCAGCATGTGTGGTTTCGGATTGTTATGCATATTCACAGGAAATTTGGACTCACGCGTCGTGATAAATTTGTTTCAAAATGGATTTTTGCTTGCCAGAACGGTATTTGCAGGAAGACCACGACCCAAGACACCGCAGTAAATTGTGCATTAAATGGAAAGATTCATATGATAAAATGATCTTCACAAAGTCTGGATGCTAACCCAATAGAAAATGTGTGGGCTATCGTAAAGCAGAAGCGATGCAAGCCAATGTAGCATAAGGCGTAAGGCAACTACCTCGCTATATATGGATCATATCTTCCTCATATGGTGCCATATCAAGAAGATATGGAGACAATTGTTAGTAAGCTACGTAGAACGAAACGCTGTGAAGCCATCATCGACAGTACTGGAGCCAGTACTCTTTATTAATTGTATGGTGGATAAGTATTTTGTATGTTAATTTTAGTGAAATAAAGTTTTTCGTTGTTAATAATTTGTTTCATTGAAATACCAACAGCTTTTAATTTTTACACAGACTTTATCTACGTAATTCGGTGACGAAGATTTCACTCCATCTCCAGTAAGTGACATAATGAATGTTGCCTATCAAACCCTGACCAAAAATGATGCAAATTCCATGTATTACTTGTCAAAATTTGTTACTCAATCTGCTCAGAATGTTGGATAAATTTGAAATTCAAAAACACAAATTGGGAACGGACAGCCTAAATAAAAGCTTTAGTAACTTTTAGGATACTAGCAATGAGATTGCAATCGAGGTTTCTGGATCAAATATGATGAGTACATTTAAACTATAATCAATTATAATTTTTGAAGAGAAATTAAAAGAAGATCAAATAGAATAGATTGAAACGTGTGCTGTCTTCGTATGAAGTAACGAAGTAAGACCATTGTCCAAAATGGAGTACACCAGTATTTGAAGACGAAATGCTCAGAAATCAGAAATTTTAACCAGCAGAGCGTTCAAAGAAAGCATTGAAGGAGCAATAATGTCAGCAAAGGAATAGGTTTTGAAAAATGGAGGGAACTTAGAAATATTAGAACACCGTAAAATTCAAATTTTGTTATCGTCTACGATTGGATATGGCAAAAAATTTGAAAATGTAGAAAAGGGTAGATCTTAAGCAAGTCAAAACGAAGAGCATTAATCCCAGGTTGCAACGAATAATTTGATCCACCTACCAAGACTGGATTCAATGCTTCAAGTGTTCAGATCATCAATTTTAGATGACGAAGATTTTGTTTCATCTCCGGTAAGTAACGGCATAAACGTTGAAGTAATGCAATGTGTTAGGTTTTGGATGAATGAGTGTGCTGCTTTTTTCTGTATGGGCAATGCGTGTTCGATGGTGATTTAGTGCGGAATTATTCTGTGCGAGTTTTCCCGCAGATTCAGGTGCGACAATGTGATTGATAATCTGCTGATGAAGATAACTTATTTATCGAAATACGTATGCAGAGTACGGACATTAATGTGGTAAGGGTTTCTTGCCTTTTTCGATTAAGTTGTATATATTTTTTTATAATAAATATATTAGTACTTCCGTTTATCCTACTATTAACGCAATGTGGTAATTTACAGGCAACGTTATTATTCCTGTAGGACTTAGTATTCTGAACACGAAAGTGTGAACGCTTATATCTTTTACCGTGATTTCCTTTAGTACCGACCAGGATATGAAGCTACTCAAATACCCGAAATACTAGATTCAATTTCCCCAGATGTCCTGTAAGAAATGAGGAAAATCAATCACTGCAAAGAGAACTTGTCACTGGTTACGATGTTGGTCTTGTGCGTGTGTATGTGTGTGTTGGCAATCTCGAAAACAATAGAGACGTCATCATAAACACATTTCACATCGAGATTCTGGAAAGAGCAAGTCATGCTAAGCCAATTTACGCGTTGTTCGAGAGCCATCGTTAGCAGACGATATTGCCGTGACTTGTGGAAATTAATCGATAAAATATTATAATTGTTGTAACAGTTGCTATCAGTATTGAATCTGTGCGCATTATATATGATGAAATTATGCTTAAACTTCTTAATACGGGAACAACTTTATCACAAACTAATTACATTCAATAATCGGTTACTTTAATTCGAACTCCATCTGATCATCGTTCGTTGTCAGCTGTCGATACTAAAGTAGGTATTTTTAAATACTGACGCGACCGAGTTAACATTCATTTTATTTATATTACTTAAGCGTTTCAAGCTTGTACGTACGTTTCTCCTAAATTTACACTTTTTAACACCCTAAGAATCAACTTTTTTTCGACTATTCTTCACGATTTCTTCGACAACCTTATCCGACTTTTGTACGATTTAATATCGACTACAAACTTGCACATTACATGTCTTATTCACTTTCTATTATATTATTTTATAAATAATTTTATTAATATTTATACAAAAAGAACGTATACATGTCTAAAACCTAAGAAATGAGACAGCACATGTCAAAATAAGCTGATTAAGTTTACGACACTGAGTATTGCCATATTTGTCATTTAATTTATAGTCCATGTGAAAAATTTCTATATATTATTATATAAATAACGAAGAGTATTTCTAATTCTAAAAACTACGCGGTTATATAGGACACGTTTATCATGACAACATACTTTCGTAAAGGTGTACAAGGCGAAGTCCATTCTTGGATCTATGCCATGTAATTATAATGTTGCTGTGTATCCGGAATATTTTCCATCGTTAAGACTTTCTTGTGCAATACCAGTAATGGTTCTTTTGACAATTTTCAAGATCTGGTATCGTCAATTGCAATTTCTTGATATACTTAAGGTCTTGACCAAGGAGTTTAAAGAAGACTCACATCTAAAATAAAAGAAGTAAAGTTTTTCCTTCCATATCATTCGAAAAAATAACTACTGATAACAATAAGTCCATCAGATGGAAGTTGTCATCAGACAATAGACGCCCAAAATCAATTTCATTCTTTCTCAAATAGTTCGGATTAATAGCGGGATGTAATCAGAATTCAAAAGAGATCTAAGATAAAGGGACCTGCTGTCAACAATCATTATTTAGTATATCTTTGGAGGCAATAATTTTTGGCATATGCTGATGACGTACAGTTCGGCAGCTTACAGAATCAGCCAGAAAGAGAGGATTGAAAATTAATGGAAAGAAAAGTAATTACATGCAGTTAAAGCAACAAGGAAAGAGGGATGGAAGATTAGAGTTCGAAGAGATGGAAGAATATGGTATGTGCACATAGGGTTAAATATTAAATTAAAGAAGTTGAAATAGAAAATAATTAAGCTATATAAGGCAGTAATCAGACCAACTTTAATGTACAGACACAAAACATGGGTTTTGAATAAAAAAGTGCAGAATATGTTAAAAATATGGGAAAGGAGGATCTTACGTAGAATTTATGGTGGAAAGAAAATAGAAATAGGATGGAAGAGAAGGATCAGTACAGAAACACACGCACTCTTGGGTGAACCGAGGGATAATTCTCCCCAAATGACCAGTCCACTATAAAGTTTGGACCTTGTTTGGAAAAAAAATATTGGAAGCAAGGTATCAGCAGGAAGAGGAAGAAGAGGGGAAAGAGGAGAAGTGGAGAGAAGCAAAAGAGGAGGATCTAGGGAAAGTAGATAACGGAGAGGAAGAAAAAGCCAAAGGACCTACAACAATGGGATAAAATTACAAATCTATAGACTTAAAAGGTCTAAATAGAAATCCAATTCGACTACTTCTGCAAGATTTCGTTGTGCGAATTGCATACTGGCAATGGTCTCTGAATACTACCGTCAACAACAATATATTGGACGATAGGTTCTACACCTTTGAGGTTTGGTTTCACTCGACTTGTTATGTAAATTTGCAAAATTTCAGAGCATGGTCTTCTGGAAATATTTATTTAGAACTGGTGCATGGGTTACTACGGATTTTTGGTCTAATATTTTGTCATGAAACTGTTCAGGGACATAGGCGATTACATTTAGATCTACGTATTTTCAGCGAGGAGGAGTTAGAGCATGTACAAACTGCTGTTACGCTGCAATATTTGGAACAATTCTTTCTGTAAAGGGTTGTAAGTAGTGGAAGATGGCAAATTAGATTATCTGATGTCTCTTCATTAGGTTTATATTTACGGGTATGGATTTAAAAGTTCGTTGAATGAAAGTGGAGAAAAGAAAGTTGCTGTTTGAAATTGCAACATAAAACTCTTCTTCGATACTTAAGGGTCAGGAATGAATAAAAGCTTCTATGTCTTTATAGAACTTAGAAACTCTCAAAACTTATTAAAATGAGCATTCGTGACAGCTTTAATATCGTTGCAAGGTATTTTTTAGGCGTGGAAAACGGTGGTAACGCGATATTGTTAAATCTGGAGAATAATGAAGGTTCAATAACAGACTTCACAATACTGAACAACGATGCTGAAACTTTACCAAGTTCGAGCCTGTCTAGATGATGAGGTATTAGAATGCTACTAAATCATTAGAGGAAAGATTATTGCTGATGATGAAAATTATGTAATTAATTGAATAATAAATTTTAGTAATTAGTTTTAAAATTAATCGTTTCCTCAAATATTTTCCTTTTCTTTCGGTTCACCCTGTATGTCAAGCCTCTTGTTTGTATTGGTATTTGCAAATTTTAATGTAGTATCACCCTTTTATATTTGCGAATATGAATTTTATTACAAAAACCTCCATAAATATTGTCATAAGTTTCGATAAAAAGCCACGAATATTAACCACATTGTCGCAGCTACTGATAAAACTTTCCCGGCCGATTATACAGAGTATGTACCGAAACAGTAATAAAGACTAATGAAGGCACAATGATGATATTAGATAAAACTTGGTTGTTTATATCTCGTGCGATTTATGCAGTTAAGTAATATTGTTGTACAGTAGTGGTAATATTTAATGAAGTACTTCACATGATCGAGTGGACATTTTTGAACATTCAACTGTTCGCCTGTTCGTAGGGATCTTATTGCAGACCCAGCTGTGACAACTCTCGCTGACTGATGCTTGAGTGATGGTCTCATTACTTCGTGGGAAAATGCCAGTTGTTAAAACTGATGACACCTACGCTTTTACAAAATATACACGCACACATACACGCATACATGTTCACACGTAAATACACACAACCGACTTTAGCGAATATTGAAAATACTGTCGTGGGCTTCAGTGTTTAACACTAAATTACTGCAATTTGTGATCCAAATTGTACAGAAAAGTTTTCTGTCTATAATCGCCAACGTTGTTTTTATTATTACAGTGATACAGTTTGTCTCGTATTTTAAACCGTTCTTATGCAACGTGTGCCATGTAAGATGATGTATACAGTCTTAACTTACAAACTAGTACCTATACATAACGAAGAGGATATACGAGGGTGACAGTATTAGTTATATTGTGCTGTTATTATTACTATTGATTAGATTTTTCTCGCAATTCCTGATTCTAATGCACGGTAACTTTTCATTTTACTTATTTATGGGCTTGAGCTTCCATTTTTTGTGACGTAGAACATGTTTTTTGCCGATTTGCTGATTTCAAAAAAAAATCCTTTTGGAAGGTAATAAGTAAGAAGAATACCTTTTATCATATCAAAAAAATAAATATAATAAGAAGAATACCTTTTGTAATCTCAAAAAATTGAATTAGTTATTTTTCCTCCACTACCTTGCTTATTACGATTACCTTCCAAACGACTGCGGATTTGACCTTTGGGAAGGTAATCAGCAAGAACACTGTTTCCATTTTAAAAAATGGGATTCATCATATTTCCTGTATTACCTTGCTCATTACCTATTAAATGGTCGCAGGTGTGTGCTTTTGGAAGGTAATCAGAAAGAAGAACAATTTTTACATCGCAAAAATTGAAGTAGTTATCTTTTTTGCATTACCTTGCTGATTATCTTTTAAAAGGTAGTGGATTTGGCCTTTTGGCCAAATCATCAGGGAGAATACCTTTTTCCCATGTCAAAAAATGGAAGTCATTACTTTTCCTGTAGATAGCCATCGCCTTCTTTGGACTAGAATAATAATAGAACAGAATTTCAAAACATGGATGCTCGATTTCGATTTAAGCTTCCAACTTTTCCAATAAAGCTGTATAGTTCTGTTTTGAGATGGTTCTTCCTCTCTCAAGATAGTGAACGAGTACTACACCACATACATCTTACAAAACACTAACCATTACTTTCCCAAACGATGTACCCGTTTTCATCTTCTTTAGAACATTTTAACCAGCTTCTGTTTCTTGTCTAGATTATTGTTTTTCCTTGGCGTTTTTGTGATGAACCTAGATCTCATTAAATAATAGGTAGGGGCGTAAAAACAGCTGGAAGAAGTCTAAAACATGCTGTTTTGAATAGTTCCCTTTGAGCAATGCAGACGACCTTGCACTCGCAAAAATTCTTAATGGTGAACAGCATTCTTTTAGTTTATTTTGACTGGGATGTATGAGATTATTAAATTCTTTCTATACAGACAATATTAATTATCATATATGTACATAAATAGTCGTCTTAATACTTAATATATACGTACATTTTAAAAAATTCTTCCGAGGTCATATTGTCATCATAAAATATATTGTAAAATATATCTTGTTTTTCACGGATAACAACTTACTATGCAACTAAAATAAAAGAAGCGATTTTTTTGTTTAAACAAATTCATTGAAGTAAAACATTGTCCCTTTACAAGAAACAATTTTGTTTGTGTATAAAATGGAGGTAATTTTCCAACGGAATTCGAGAGGGTTATATACAGTATAAAGTGCGGTTAGCGGTGAGAAAATCATGGCTAAAATTATTCCTATAGACCCAACTAATTGTTTAATAATGTATTGTATTGCTAACGTTATGTCGCACCAACCATGAAGGCGGTCCCTAATTGGAAAACTCCACCGATAAATGCAATTAATTTAGCTGATTATAGAGACACAATACGTATTATGGAATTATATATTTAAATGACTTCTTGTAAATATTGATCTCAGAACGTTTAGCTGTTATTTGTGTTATATATTTATATCTACAGAGTGATTCTTTACATTGTACTTCTATTAAAAGTATGACAAAAAAATCAATTTCTTGAAGGTAATCTATGAATCCAATTTAGTCTATGGTTTCAATATTTTTTGCGAGATTTTCTATCATAAGAGGTTGGATCCTTTTTATTGCTTCATTTTGCATATACTTCTTCTTCATTATTAAACTTGTGTCGCTAGAGCAGTTATTATCTTTCTTATAGTATTAAAGTGCTAACCACAACATGTATTTGTAGTAAAATAATAAATTTTCCTTAATATTTAATATTTTCGTATTAAAAACAGGCACCAGCTTGAGTTGGGCTTGAGTTGAAATTCAAAGACAATTGAGAACACTGAGGAACAAGAAGGAAAATCTATTTGCTTAAAATTTGGGTACGCTAATAGAATTTAGCTTTGCCAAAATCAAATCTTCCTCCATACGTCTTATGAGAACTAATGATCATTTAGATTAATATTGACGAGGTTCTAATCTTCTTTACAATAAATAAAACTACGTAAAGATTTCAAATTTCAAAAGATTCTTTCATAATTTTCTTAAGATGTTTGGCCGCTGCTATTGATCCTAAACTAAAAAAGAAACCGTTCAAGGACAGGGGTTTTGGATTTGAAACCGAGATCTTGACGTGATCAGCTTGTGATTTGTGATTAAAAAAAGCGTAAGGAAATGAAGACATTTTGGATCGTAGTATTGTGGACCCAAAATTAATTTCCAAAGCATTTAAGTATAGCGATTCCTGCTTCGATGCTTGCATTCTTTTGAAGAAAATATTTTTAAATCATCGGCAGAAGTTAAAACTTTGGCATAAGTTGCGATTTGAAGATCCTTGATATAAATACAAAAGAGTAGCAGTCCAAGAATTGATGCCTGTAAAGTACCTGATGAAATAATGAATATAACTCGTTGTAAAGGTATGATTCCAACAGTTTAATCTGTGAGACTGAAAATCCAAAAAGATTCGATTTGGAAATAAGTACATGAAGATTAATTTTGTCGAAGGCTTTAGCGAAGTGAGTATATATCAAGTCAACTTGCTGATGTTTATCCATTGATTCACTGATAAATTGAGTTAGTTTTACTAAGTTGGTGTGAGTAGACCGACCCTCCACAAACCCATGCTGGTTTATAGAAATATATGGCTGTACGCAAGCATAGATTATATAATATGCTAAAGCAGCTGCTCAAACGTCTTAGCGCGACTGGAAAGAATACTAATGCCAACTAATTGAAAACTGAGCAATCCTGTTCAGTTTCCAAATGTCTGGGAAAGTAGACGTAGAAAGAAACATATTGATTGTTGTTAATGGTTTGCGGAAGCAAGTAGCGCGATTACTTCGGAAAATTTGGGTATGCCATCATGTCCACAGCAGGAAAGAGACTTCGAATTTTTCATCGCAGAAAGAATCTCCTGAGTGGAAAAAGGAAACATATCAAAGTACTTGGAGTAATAATAATAATAATAATAATAATAATAATAATTTATTGATATATATGTACATATACACGTCATGGAACAATCATGGATAAATAAAAACACTATTAATGCGCTCACAATACGTTAAAGACCGCAAGACCTATACAAAACAATACACCAGAGTACCAATTAAAATATAAAGAAAATATAAAAATATAAAAAACACAAAAAGGCTATATCAAAATTTATGCTTCAAGTAGTCATTTACCGAATAAAAAACGTTCTCCATCAGCACCTTTTTTATTAATATTTTTAGATTAATCCATGGTAGGTTCCTAAACCTATAAGGCAAAGCATTGTATACCTTCACGGCCACGTAATTCGAACCTAGCTGACTTTTCCCAATGCGATGATACGGTATCACCAAACCGTTCTGGTTTCGTGTTTCATATTTGTGAAAATCACCATTTTTGCAGAACCTATCCGGCGACTTGTGAACAAATTCCAGGCAAGCAAGTATGTACAAGGATGGGAGGGTCAGTATTTTGTGTTTTCTGAATAAGTTTACACAACTCGTAGTACTGGATACACCACTAAGGGCTCTGACTGCACTCTTTTGCATCCTGAAAACCGCCTCAGCCGCGCCAGACGCTCCCCACATCAATAGGCCATACAAAACCCTGCCCTGAAAATTTGCACAGTACACAGTCCTAGCCGCCTCGGGTGTAGCCACTAGTCTCACTCTTCGTATTGAGTATATTGCTGATGCCAAATTGCGACACAAGTTATCAATGTGGCACTCCCAAATCAGGTTGTTAGCAATCAGCAGGCCCAGAAACTTGATATTCACTTTGGGCTCGCCCGCCACTCCTCTAGTTGTTATTGCCAGCTGTTGGGTTTTGTCCTGATTTAGTTTCATAAGATTGCTACTAAACCACTCACTTGCTTCCCCCAACGCAGTCTCCATATAAACCTCTGCAACTTCCCTGCACTGGGCACGCACTATTATTGACGTATCATCTGCAAACTGGGTGACTTTACCCACGGTGACATTATGGGGCATATCATTGACATAGATTAGAAACAGAAGAGGCCCCAATATTGACCCCTGTGGAACCCCCCGATCAACAGGGGCTGCATCCGAGAGTCGATCATTCCAGTATACCTTCTGTCTTCTGTTTGCCAAATACGAACCGATCAGCTCATTTGCTTGTCCTCTCACTCCATACATGTTTAACTTTCCCAGGAGTATCCCGTGGTCCATTGTATCAAAAGCCTTACTCAGGTCGCAACATCCCAGAATTACCGCATCTTTAGCATCGAGAGCATCCGCTATATATTCCAGGACCTCCGCAATCGCGGTAGTCGTGGACTTACCCCTCCGATAGCCATGCTGACTCACATTTATGAGTGCGTGTGTCTCAAAGAACTGGATTAATCTCTTTTTGAGTATGATTGTGATGAATGTGTTGTGGTTGTAATATCAGCTTACACACTCGCCTGGTAAACACTAGAGAATCAGCATCAGAAATCTATGGATCTTTAACAGTGATGCATTCAGGTATTCCGGATTGACCACGCTTAACACCAATATACTTCCAGACTACGTCAGGGTTATCTGATACATTGTGTTCAACTGTAGTTAAATAGGCATTGCAAGTGTTAGAAATCTTCACTTTTACCAACTTGCACAATCTTGAAAACTGGTGATAATTTGAAGATTTATGAAATTTCCATTTATTAAAATAATATTCTTTTAATTTGACAAGGCGAACCAACTTATTAGGAAATAAGGAATTATATCTTATGAAATTATTTCTGTTTTATTTTATTGTGTAAGTTATAGGAGGTGTTTGATGGCCAATGTGGGGCAGTAAAATTGTTATATTCGACATTGTCTTTGATGTGACGTAGGATAAACTATGGCGCGGTCTATAATTAATCGGTTCCCTTAAGAGAAACGGACAAAGAGTAGAAGCCAAGAAGCCTCGGGGATGGTCAGCTTCGAGAGCTGCCCAATTGGGAACGGGGAACAGGGACGGTGAACAGGATAGCTCACGGTCAAACTAACAGCTGGCCACGTAATGTGACGCAAGGGACTTTCGTCGCGTCATGTACAGACGTTATTCACCACCGCAACTCTCAAAGTCTCCAAGATCCGAACGCCGCTGACCAGGGATGCCAACACAGAAGGAAACTAATCTTGTAAAACGAACGTACTCTCCTGTTTATTCGACCGACTGTGTCTGTCGATGTGAAAAAAGGAAGACCGGCGCGAGAGTATTAAACGAAAAGGAAAAAAAAAATTAATTGAAGCGAACGGAATTAAACGACATGAAATGGTGTCCAACTATGTTAAACTAATTACACTCAATTCGTGTAGCCATCTGACAATTTGTAAAGATGCAGAATTAGAGATATAACGGTTTTTAATATAACCGAACGCGGAACAGAAGGTAAATGTAATGATTTCTTATGTGTCGCCCAACTAAATGTAATTTACAATAGCCTAGTTAAGCGAAAATTTCTAAAAATAACAACGTCCATCGTACAGATGAATTGATGGCAGCAAACGACACGAATCTTCGAATCTTACGTACTGTACTATCGGAAAGGATCGACCAGATGAGAGAAAAAAAAGGAAAGAAATAGACTCGCCGCTTTTATATAAAGAAATCTTTTTATTGCAACATAAATAATTACCAAGTGGACGTCCTGACTTGTGTAATACCGTTGACATGATGAGGCTATAAAAATAAAAGGGCATACGTCTGTCACACATATCTACAAGCTGTGATGTATGTTTTATGTATCTTGTGGGACCCTATCCCTCTACTTTGCCTTGAATGGCTCGTTGTACGTGAGCTATGTGTTAGACGACACAAATTACTACTTTTTTTTTATTACTTTACCTGTAGTTTTTTTAAATAATTACATACTAACAATTATACTACTAATAATAGTAATAATAATAATAATCATTTGATTAACAAGCTATTATAACCATTTTCAAATGAACATAATAATATTATAAAACCTGTAGTAAGTACCGTTTTGCGATGGATAATAAAGCCGTCAATATCAGCCGTTTACAGTCCGAGTTCAAATCCATAAATTGAGTAAAAAGTTTCCCGGTATTAGGCTGAGGAATAATAATACAATAACTATAGCATCAGTACTATACCAATTATAATTTCTACAACTGGAGTAATTTCTATACAACGTTCTCCATGAAAACTTTAGAAAACTTAATCCAGTGCAGGTATTATGTGTACTGCTGTAAAAGAAATATTAAAATTCCTTGATCGTGCGACAGTGTATATACATATATATAGGCGAGACAAAGCGTTCTGTTGGTGTTTGTGTTTCACAGCATAAGCGTTGTATCGGACTCCTGCGAGTAGCTGGTTCTGTACTTGCTGAGCATAGCTTGAAACCAGGCACAATATTCAGTTCGATTCGATTCCTATCCCGTATTAGTGAATCTATGAACGACAACGAACTACAATTAAAACAGTAGCCGCAGGTAAACCCTGAAGATGTCCTATACACGTAGTGACGAAGCGTCTGTACCAAAAGTGTCGAAGGCGCTGTTCCAGCCTGGATGCCAAGATGAAGAAAGTATGGACGTAGGTCTCAGATTCCGAAGGGTTGCCGCTCGGCAAGATTTTTCGTGGTTTCCCTTTTCCGTTTAAACAAATACTGACAAATAATAAAATCTTTAACCTGGCTCGTTGACTTTCTCAAGCCAAGTTAAAGATTTTACTTGTCGGTGTCTTGTCGAGTGGCAGCTCTTTGGAATCTGAGACCTACGGTGTTATTGGTCAATGTCTTATATACATACATATATGTAGGTATTATGTGTACCGCTGCAAAAAAATCCTTTAAATTCCCTACTCGTGCGGAAGTGTATATATTGGCGAAACAAAGAGGTCTGTTGACACTCGTGTTTCAGAGCATGAGCGTTGTACCGAACTGCTGCGAGTAGTTGGATCTGAACTTGCTGAGCATTGGCTTGAAACTCACTATATTCAGTTCAATTCGATTCCTGCCCCGCATTAGTGTACGCTATAATAACTTAAACCGCAATGATGGTTATTCATTGTATCTCCATTACTCAACCGTAACTGTAACTGTTTATTTCCTGTATCTTCATTACTCAAACGTAATTGTAACGCTCCATTAATCCGTGACCAACATTCCTATACAAACTCATCCACCACAAACTTACACCAATTGCAATGCGATATAAAAAGAGTAGCAGCAGTTAAATCCTGAAGATGTCCTATACAAGTAATGACGAAACATCGGTACCAAAAATATCGCGGTTCGAGCCTGGAAGCTAAGATAAAGAAAGAATGGATAACGACTGAGAAAGTCAACGAGACATTATTTGTCAGCATTTGTTTAAACGCGAAATGGAACCACGAAAAATCTTGCCGAAAGGCAGGCCTTTGGAATTTGAGATTTACGCTGTTAGAAGTCAATGTTATATGCTTTTTAATCAGAAAATTTGGCTAGGTCTGTATAAATAGTATTTGATACGTATTGTGCATTAGAAATTAGATTTAAGAGATCTCTTTTCACTTAATTATAAAGAAATTTAATCATGTGAACAATTTTGTATGCCTTCTAGATATGGGGAAGCGTTTAGATGTTAAATGAACGAATCAAATTCTATAATTTTTAAAAAAGTAGATAGGTATTCGATCGTATTTTACATCTTTCTTAATTTTCATAAATTCTTCTTCTTGTATTCGATTCGCGAATTAAATTCAATTATTTTCATAATTTAGTTATCGCAAAATTTAATAATGTATTCATTTTATATTACATTTGGTTCAAACTTCTCTTCTTTTCCCGAATACATATTTAAAGTGGATATGCTCCTGTTTCGGTAACGTAATAACAAAGTGACAGGCCAAAGAGTGACCAATAGCCCTTCCAATTATCATTTGTCAAGTGTTCAGTTAATGAAAGTGACCCGAGGCTATAGGAAACCACCCCACTCATTTAGGTCCACCCTTTATCTTGTAACCCTTTGCTAACCTTGCAAGTGATTCTCAAAATTAACGTGGATGAAACGATCAATCTATTAAAACATCGCATAACGGATAGCGCCAAATTTATTTTAGCCAAACTCCCTATCTATACACCTCAGTTTCACCGTTAAATTTGATAATTTTTTTTTTCCACCGAGCTTTTCGTCTCGTTGGAGAGAGGAATGGAACGTCGTATACTAAGTGCACTTCAAATAAGGGAAAAGAAACGTTTCACCGGGTCTGAACTTGTATCTGTTGCATTAGAAGAGTACATCGAACCCTTTTCAGTCGATACTCTGACAGAAAATTCTGTGATACTAAAAGAGAAAAGACACCAAATGAATCGCCTGTCTGTCAATCTATATAATTAAATTGTTTTAGTAAAGGGTTGCCCGAGGAGAAGTGGCAGTGTTTCTATATACCGTAACGATAACACAAGATCAAAACATGTTAGAGTTGTTATTGTCTTTTGTATTAAGTTCTTAATATCGTAACTTTGTTTACCTATTACCAATACTTCGTTATCTCATAAACATGTTATAAGAAAATATATTCTCCCCTGGTGAAATAACAAAAATTACAATTTTCCCGGGCTATCGTAGGAAATATATGTGAATTATTAAATTATTTTTGTATTTGTAAAACCAAACGCTCGAGCGAAATATGAAAACTATAATTTTTCGCATATAATCAGTGCTATAGATCACAAGCTGTTGATACGTGTACAGCATATACAAAAGTTCGGTGGGTGGATTTCCCATGACACCGATTCATCTTCAGGGACACTCCCAACCGCTTAGCGCTGCTCCTTATCACACCGCTTGCATTCTTATCACGAACTGCGGCCTAGCTTTCTTATCCGGTACCTATGTCACTGCTTTACTAAAACTCTTGTACTGTGACTATATATGTGATATTAAGGGCTATTTCTTTTAAGGACGTAGACATAAAACACGGCAACACTTGTTTTTAATGTTACGCATTTTTTTGGAACAAATATTCGGGAGACAATGCGATTCTTTGTTTTACTACGTATTTGATAACTGTTATGTACAATTTTTCTTTTTAAAAGATTAAAATCTAGATTTTTTTTACCAAAACAAGAAAACCCTACGTCTGGTTATTAAATTAGAAATGCTTTGAAATACCTTCAAAAGAAAATGTGTCATTGCGAATACGATACACTTTCTATTCTAAAAATAACCAGAATGACTTAAAGAAAGCTAAAATAGTCAAGAAAATTGGTGAAAAATTATTTTATTTATTTGAAATACCTTTCTTCAAACGTTCAAAAAGTGTTCGAATTATTTAGTTATTTATGTAAAACCTACAGAAGCCTAAATGGTTTACCAAATATACAGAAAACAAAGGATTGATTACCATTTGATTTACAAATATGTAAAAATAATAAAAGTACAAAAAGATATGCATGTGCCCATATAAGCGAAATACTATTAAATTATCAAAGAGGAAATCCAAATCTCTGATAAGATCCACTCTCTCTAACAAATAACCTTCGATAGATTTAAGCTCGTGAAGTACGATGTCGTCTTTACATCAGGCGGAAACTACATTACCGTCCAACTGAAGCAGTAAGCAGAGGAGCAAGTTAGAAAAATTTATCCAATTCTTAAATCTTTGATAAAAAGTCGACTGGAATGATTACCCTGCGGAACACCTGAGGTAGCTAATAAATGATGAGACAGACTAGAAACCATACGCACAGTCTGCAAACGATTGAACAAATAAACTTGAACCACGATCAGGATTCCGTAAGCTTCCAATTTCCAGAGCAACAAGTTATGGTCAACTCGATCAAAAGTCTGGCTAAAGTCTGTGAAAATGATATCGCCTTGAAGTCCATTTTCAATTGAATGAGAAATGAAATAATAAAAATGATTTGGAATCATAAAACAGCAATGTCGTTATGATTTTTAGGCATCTCCAAAAGTTATTTCTTTTCCCTTTATGTTGGGACCACTTTAATCTTAATCTCTGGATCGAAATGAAAACATTACGTTTCAAGTTCAATCACAATAATTCCCAAGAAATTTTTTCAGTTTGAGCTTCTCTAATGATCATTTTGGTACAATTTTGGGTCGCTTGGCAAGAGACGTGGAATAAACTATGAACTTAGCTTCTAAACAAAATTTTTTGCTTGGCCGTTCTAAATACTAGGGTGGCTGATCGTTGAAGTGTTACATAGAATAACTTCTGTATATATATAAGAACTACTTTTCAAATTAATAGACCAGGTACTACACTATGATTATCTGTTGATGATGACAGCTTACTTATCGAAATATGCATATAGAGTAAGAATAAAATTATTTACTTTCAATACAATTTATTTAGGCAGATTGACATTTCTTAAATCATTCTGCTTTTTTTTTGGAATCTAGGGTGTACAACAAATTGAAAATTAAAAAACTAAGTTCTCGTTTCAAAAGCATACGGCATCTACAACAAAATTTATTAACAATAACTCGCATGACATCGCTCCATATCATTCATATGTAATATCATCATTTTAAATTTATACGCCGTCACAGCAAAGGAAGCCAGGATGCTTTCGCGGGATGATTCACTGCAGAGAGGGGGTATGTAGACCTCTGGGACAACGATAGCATAATTATACGTCTACCCCTTACGTACATACTTTATGTGGAGTATTATATGGAGTATACGGGAACGCTATATAAGTCGCTGTTTCGATAGAATTTGGCAATGCGACCACCCCCCATTGAGTATCCGGTCTCAGGAAATGACGGCTTTCTGCATGGTGAACACGTGCCAGACAACTTACAGGAACTATCTCAAAGTATATTGTATATTGGTCACTAACGCTTCAAATAGCAACAATAGAACTTTCACACTATGCTGTATTGTTTCTCGTATATAAATAGATAACGATATATAAACGCAGATAATATACAGAGCGATTTGTGTAAGTCGATATGAGATTAAGATTTCTATTTCTTAAATCCGAATTTTGAATTTATAAAATAGATCGAAATCTGAAAGAAAATATGTTACTGCTGATGAGTTAAGACCATCGAAACATCGTAAAATATAGATGAAGATAATTAGATGTAGGATTGGAATAGCGCAGTGGTAAAGGCGCTTGACTTCGAGCTAAATATTTAAAGAAGTTGACGATTCGAAATAATTTCTGGGCTGCGCTGTTTTAAAAAAATCGTCTCGTCTGGAAGGTGGTCCGTACTTACTTGGTACTCTTCAGTGTTCAAAAGGAATAATCAACAGTGGTGTCACATTATACACACAAAATAGATACTTTGGCCTTTGTGGTTGTGACAAGTGGAAAACACTTACGACCCAATTGGGGTACTTCGCCACCAACGAATTGTAATAATAATAACAGGTTTCAGTAAATTAATAGCTAAGTGGAATGAGGGTTAAACTGGAATAGTAAAAAAACAGATGCGTTTGATCTTAATTTGACAAAAAATTATAGCAAAACAAATCAAAAAGAAAGCTTCTATTCAATAAAGTAATCGAGAAAGAAATATTTGAAACCAGCTTAGGAATTAAATAAATACAAGAAGTAAAATGCTTCGATTGAGTTCTTTCAAATCTACTTAATCTAGTGTTATCAATATCTATTTTACAATTGGTTATTCATCAGTTGATTATAACATTATACCATCTGGGATACTGCAAACTTCCAACTTAGGTCCATTGTTATTCAGTATTTTCATTAATGACATTACTACGTCACCGTTTTCAATTATAAACAACGCGATGGCTATTTACGTGTTGACTTTGTGAAGAATTTTGCCTTACTATTCTATATGGAGCTAACTTTTAACAATTACCTTAATTCTCTAACCTCTTTAGCTAAGAGAAACTTGGGATTTATTATCAGAAACTGTAGAATTGCACCATTTTATATTATCATTACTTCGATCGTAATTTATTGAACGTCACTCGTATATTCACTCCCTTCATGTTTAATCGATTGGAAGCCTTTATATTTGGAACATCAAAGTTTTTAATTGCGTTTAAGTGAACATACTGGTGGGCCTCTGGTCTGCCAGACACGTGTGTTCTTCGATAGATAAACTCACAAAACCAATTTGTAAAGTTGACAAGTAACAGGATCAGAAGTTAGTCGCTGTTATTTTCGAATCGATTAGTTTTTCGGTAATAATGGTCTTACTTCGATCAAGATACATCTTCGGTTGGTAATGGAGATTTTCGTCTTATAGCAAATGTAATAATAATTAATTTTACGTAATTGCTGACAGGATAGACCATTAGAATGTGAAGGTTTTGAAGTAGCTAATGTGATAATCCCATTTTACATATAAGATTAAAAAAATAATACACATTGGGGGAGTTGAAATAAAGGAGATGCAAAGAAAGAAAGTCAGAGACGGTAATAATCTTAAGAACTATATACGAGCAGAAGAGTTTAAAGTTAGTGAGATGAGCAATAGAAGATCAAATAACATGAAGATAACCTGGATTAAAGAGACAAAAGATGACTACCTTTCAAATCGTGGTTTTGGTTATTTACGTAAGAGGCCCAGTAGTGATATTTTCCAATATAATGTTGTTATACTAATGCATAATAATAATTTTGTATTACAACATTTACAATTAATAAATTTGGAGTAATCCAGCAGTGGATAGGAATTGATAATATAGAAATATCAGTTTGACTTCTAAAAGCCCTGAGTTAGATGCCGGGATCTTTGGATTTTATGAAAAAGGAATTACTAATTCAATAACAAAGCGCCTAACACCTAAGAGGGTATCTTTGTCAATTGCTGTCCAAAATTTTTTAGTAGCTCACCGATTCGTTTAGGAGAAGTAACTGAAAATAACTGAGGTTGAATGTATTACCAATCCTTAAAAATTTATGTATTACAGAAACGTCCAGCTGGATCCAATCTTATTGAGTTTACTGATGACATATAAAACATACGAATGAGGTAAATTCTTATTATTTCGAACAAATTCAAGAGAAACAATGAATTAAAAATAATATTTTACAGTGAAAAATTCTAATTTCAACCACTTTTTTGCATCGTGTAATGCAGAAATTTTTAAAAAAATTCCTGTTCTCTGTGCGCGATTCTAACCCGCGATCTCATTCTCTCCGGGAATGCACTACCACCGTTAGACCACGAAGACAGTAACGGAAAATAACTAAGGTTGAATGTATTACCAATCCTTAAAAATTTATGGATTTTGGGTTTTTGAGTATTTTTTTTGAGTTTGAGCAAACAGACATATATAGAAGATAATTTGCTGCTTGGTCAGTAGATTTAGAAACGAGTTTAGTTTGGCTTAATTATTTTTATAAATTTTATTCTTTTATGTTTGGGATTTCGACCAGTAGGTGATACTAAAACACTTAGTTTACATTAACCACGTTTCAGGGGAGGGAGGAGAAGAGGTTCCTCTTTTTTCAAGTTATTTATGTAATTGTTTTTTTTAACAAGAAATACATCGACTGGTCGAAAAATCCAAACAAGAATAAAATTTGCAGTTAGATTAAAATGACCAACATATGTGTTCAATCCTTCAGCTTTCTCTTCAAATTCGGATATACTTCGAATGAAAAAGAGGTTATAGGTAAATTCATATTTTAATTTTATTTTATAATCTCACTTTTATTATATAATTATTGAGATGTATATAACATCTACAAATATGTTGATTGAAAGTGGCTTTCGTAAGAATAGTAAATTTTGGCAAAGCAATTTTTAAATAGTGTAGTTACTGTTAGATACTTACAGAAACGTCCAGCTGGACCAAATCTTATTGAGTTTATTGATGTCATATAAAACATACCAATGAGTTAAATTCTTATTATTTTGAACAAATTCAAGAGAAAGAATGTTCATTAATAACACAAATCAACCTGACGATCCGTGAATCGGTGAAACATATGTAGTTGATAGGGTGTTATTCATAATAGAATGATTCCTTTTAACAGTCTTTAATTGGCATAAAGCCGAGCACGCAAGTTTCTGTCTATTACACACTGGAAACCTAGTTTGCCAATCTTGTGAGATAGAAGCGTTTCTCGCTTTGTCGGTCAATACATTTATGTATTGGTTGAGAGAGGGAGACATGATATTATTCAGAAAGAATGAATTAAAAATAATATTTTACAATAAAAAATTGTAATTTTAACCACTTTTTGCATCGTGTAATGCAGAAATTTTTTAAAAAATTTCTGTTCTCCGTGCTAGATTCGAACCCGCGATCTCATTCTCTCCGGGAATGCACTACCACCGTTAGACCACTGAGACAGTTGATTCGAGTTCTTCTAATGCGCCATAAACTGTATTATGGCAACAGTTATTAAATGTAAACCCGCGGTAGGTTATTAATTGTGTATAATTATGCGCTTTTACGATGTAAAAAAGCGGTTAAAATTAGAATTTTTCAGTTTGGCATCGTAAAAGCGTATAATTACGATGTATGTAAATTATTTTACAATGTTTATGTTACTTGTATAATGCTGGATTTAGTAATCATTATATTTTATATATTTTGCCTTACGGGAAGAGGTACGTATGTACTTATGTGCTTTTAGATTTGTGAGTGTAGTCGTTTCCTTCTCTCCTTTTAGCCGAGACGAAATTTTGGAATCAGAACTACTTTCCGCCTTCCCTGTGTCAGTATGTCCATCACGTAGATAGCTACCCTCAATCGTCGAAGAGCGTTTGTACTGATACTATGTCTTGCGACCCCTTGACCCTTGTCCTCATATATGACCCTTCGCTTTTTCTATTTCTGATAAACAACTTGCACATATTTGGATTTTATGATTAATTGAATAAGACACAGTTATTTTTCTTTGGACTGTATCTATATGTTTTAGTTTTGTCTCTTACATATCTGTAATAGAATATGTATAATTGTGCTTAAATACATTAGTAACAGTTGATGTGTTTTTTTCCTGTGTATTTTTAAAACAATTTATTTTAAAGCCGAATGAAATATTAGATGATATAATCGCCATTATTTTTGATTGTTTTTGTACCAATGCTTCAACAACGTTTTAATTCCGATATAAAACTGGAAGCCTCGATGAAAAAAAGTACTTTTCGTTGTCTTTCCTTTAAGATAATTTTATAAAAAGCAATGTTAGGATTGGACCTAGCCCAAGAAAGAATTTCCTATCTCAAATGATCAAATATTTCATCACATATCATTATAACGATCCAGAAAGCAAGTATATTTCTTGCAGTCACCAGATGAAGACTATTTAAAAAAGTTGAGAGAAGTTGAAAATTGAAATAACTTCTAATTTGGTACGTAGACTTCCGCGGTCGTGGTCCATGCTATCTGCTTCTGGGTTTCCGGGCTGGAACCGCGTCACTAGTATATCTGCCGACGTTTCATCAGTTTCAGTGCAGTAGTTCAGCCCTGAAGATGTCCCATACAAATGGGTACGAAACGTCGGCAGATATACTAGTGACGCGGTTCCAGCCCAGAAACCCAGAAGCAGATAGCATGAAATAACTTCTGTTATGTGTATTATTCCAAGGGGCTCTACACAAAGAATTAATTCCAAATTATGCAACCGCGAGCTCCCAAAATGTTCAAATTTTATCCAATGAAAACGCTTATTATTTTGTTGAGATGCGTCCGGAGTCATTTTCTATACATATGAAGTGCTGGTGTTTAACAATCTAAATGGATTTAGAGCCACAAAAACAGCGTAGGTGTTCAAAGCCGTCTGGAACACGAACCCAAGATCTTTGGACTTTATAATCATCCATTCATCAGACTACTATGCTATTAATAATAATTAAAAACAATGCACAATACTTTGAAAGCCTGTGTCTATATATTTGATCAAGCAGTAGACGATGAGAAGCAAGAGTAGGGCACCATATAATATTACCACATTCCAACTTGTTAATAACAAGAGTGTAATAAAGATATTTTAATTCTCCAGTATTTCTAAAGTAAAGAAAATACGCATTAAAAATTCTAAAGATCTACATACAGATGCACAAATCGCAAAAATATGTGGCCTAAACGTCAGTTGATGGTTGAAAGTGTCTCCCAGGTCTTTAATTTGAAACTGCTTGTTAAGAACTTTATCGCATCGAGCAATAATGGTACATTTTTTCTTGTATATGTCTCTACGCAACATTTATTCACATTCAGCCTTAGTTGATAAGTGTTACACCATGCTTCAATGTATTCCAGACCTAATTGTAATTTAAAAGTGTCCTCAACGGATGCTATTTTATAATAAATCTTAATATCATCAGCATATGCTAGCACAGGAATAAAACATCATCGATAAATAGAACGTAAAGTAGTGGGCCCAAATTCGATCCCTGTGGAACTCCGGAGCTAAGAACAAATTCGTGTGATGAAAAGCCATTGTAGGAAATACAAACCATTACCATAAGTACCTCTAGGTACGTTAGGCTTGTACAAAACGCCTTGGGCTTCATTTCTATCTGGTGTGCCAACAATAATCTCTCTTTAAACAATGACGAATGCCTTTTTTGTTTCTCATGCAAAGAAATTAAACAGGAATGAGCCGTAGTATTACTTTGATAATGTGTCAGTTTCACTTAGAAATTCCATAAGGGATTTAGGTGTTATTTTCGACTCCAATTTAGCATTTTCTAAGCACGTATCTGCTGAAGTTTCTATTGCATATAACTTTTGGCTTTACAGACATAGGGATTATATCTTCCTTATTTCACCCCAAGTACGCAGCATGTTTGAGTATACAAATATGGTTGGTACTCTATTTACGAAATTCAAAAGAAGGCCGTTTGGAAGTTCCTAAAACATTTATGCAAGGAAATTGACTTTTATATTCTGCTAGGAATTTCACACAACATCCTACATCAGCGCACCGCTTAGAATGTGTTTTCTTGTATAATTATTAGGTGCGCAACTATGTTCTCGCTGTTTTTCTGATTAAAATGCAACTTTATTGTGAAAAAATGTTTACAAATGAATCATTCAAAATATTGCCCATCGCTAGCGACAACTTTTTCCCATCTTTCTTGCAGAGTTCGAATACCATCACGGTAGAAGTGTTCGTTTTTTGAGGCTATCCACAAATCAAGCCGTTTTTGAGATGTCTTCATATGGCGGTTGATTAGCCAGACCATGTGCCATCGAACGGAACAAGTAATAATCGGACGGCGC
>JAVIWB010006716.1:0-12229 GCA_031893035.1 Dermolepida albohirtum
TTTCGTAGAAAACAAGTTTACGGTTGAAAATTTGGTTATGAAAATTAACTCTGTTTGGTGAAATTAAGTGTTTAAGGAGAACTCTCTTTTTTATGAATTTAAGAACTTTATCTGAATGGCGAAAAATGACTATTGAATATAGACTTTGGAGGATTCAAAATTTAACGGAATATATTGAATATTGCAAAAGTGAAATTCCTAAGTGCATGGATATTTACTCTCATGGTCGTGGTGGAGAGAAAAGAGAACAGGATTATGAAAAACTTATTGAATTTTCCCTTACTGAAATTAAGCAAATCAAGCTATCGTTAAAGCCACCCAAAAAGTATAAAAAGCGTGTTACTTAAATCTGCCGTTACACCCTTGCTTTATTAAAATGGGTGTGTTTAACTAGGGTTATGGCAAACAGCCACAAAGGAAGAGCATATGAGAACACGGAATATTACTAAGCAGAGAGTTGGAAGTGTATTAGGTTGGACAACCGAAAAGGAATTTAGGGACGGAAAATATGTAATCATGGTCTGTGTCTTACTGTGAGGACACTCAAACCACGATAAAAACACGGACTACTGGAATTAAGGTTAAAGACTTTAATCACGGCAAAAAGAAAGCGGTAGAAAAAATGCTTTTTGAGTTCCTTACTGAAAAAGACAAGGAACTTACCGAAAGTCAACAGCTTGTTACCAGAAACGATTTTAATGCAAAGACGGCAAGCGTTTTTAGTTACCTTGATTATTATATGGCTGTGCGAAAGGAAAGGCTTAACACGGCGGTTAATTCGCTTTCTACGGCTCATTTTACTAGGGGTTACGCTTATGTTGAGAGCCTACGCAATTATTTTACCGAAAGGCTACAATGCCGTGATATGCCTTTATTGAAGTTTAACCGTCAATACCTTATCAGTTATTTTGATACGCTGTATGCCGTTAATGCTCGTGGGGTTATGAATACCGCAAGCACAGTACGGCATTATATGGACTTCTTTATTCCAGCGTTCCGTTACGCTTTTGAGAACTACCTTATTCCCAATGATATTACAAGGGGCATAAAAAAGCCACAAATCGCACTAAAGGAAATGCCCTATCTTAATACGCAGGAAATTATCAGATTTATGGAGTACACCGCTGACACAAATTGCCTAATCGGTTCTGCACTTCAAGCCTTAGTTTTGACTGGCTGTCGGCGGTCTGAACTGCTTGCCTTGCGCTATGAGGATATTGATTATGAAAATCGTCTTGTTTATTTACGGCGAAAGGTTTTGACGGAACAAGGCGGCAAGCTGGCTTTTTACAACAAAATGAAAAATACAGCAAGCGAGAGGATTATTCCGTTATCAAGTATGCTTGAAATTATTATTGAAAAAACAAGGTCAAGGAATGGAAAGTCACCGACAAAATTTTCAGAATATATTTTTTGCAAGTCTAACGGCGAACTGATAAAGCCAGACGAACTAACCAAAGGCATAAAAGATATATGCAAGAGTGCTGGGGTTTCCGTTATCAATCTGCACGGCTTGCGGCATTCTTTTGCAAATCTGGCACGGCAAAGTAGCGTTGCGGAAGAAGTGCGGTCGGCACTCTTGGGGCATACCTACCGAACTACAACGGGCAGATATTCCAATCATATTGAAAGTCACGAAAAGTCTCACGCTATGGATTTAATCGCTAAAAAGCTGGAATTATCCGAAAGTAAATGCAATCTAAATGCAACAAGTTCTTAGGCTCTGGCATAGACCTTGATACAATGCGTTAAACTGCTTAAAAGTCGCTAAATGCGGCTTTTTTGCTTGTTATGGCGAGCGTTTCTAAATCTCTTGCCACCATTTATTGTTATATTCTCACCGACAAAATAATTGCTCTTACCCTTAATGAAAGTGAAGGAGAGGTTTTTTCACCAACAGAATAGGAATGTTCAAATAGTGAAGGAGAGGTTTTTACCGCATTTAATTTTGACCGATAAAAAATCTCAGGAGAAATCACCAAAGTTTTTTTGGAAAGTCGGCAAAGACCATTGACCAATTTTGTATTAAACATTAGAGAGTTAAGGACAAGGACTATATGCTTTTAGAATTAGGGAGTTGGACATTAGGAAATTTTACTATTTATGTGCGTGAAAGGTTTTACGATAAAAAAGAGCAACCAACTTACGGCTGCTCTGCTCGGGGTTTTACTCGTTTGTCGTTACGAAACTTGACACAAGCCGTTACAAAGGCTTACGGCTTTCTTGCAAACTCATACCAAATTTGATGTTCGTCTTGCATTACTTGTCCGTGCACATGGCTATATACAGTTGATTTTAATACCATTCGTAACACATCTCTTTCGCCGTTAGTACCATGCACTCCCACAATAGACTCTATTTCTCGTTGTTCATCACCGCTTGCGGTGGCGGCGGAATTATATGTACTAAATCTAAGTACATCATTGTTATCCATTGTAAAATCGTAAGTATAAAGATAGCCGAGTTGCCATGTGCATTCTGCAACAAAGTATCCAATATCATAATTTGAACAGCGTATCTCGCCACTTAGTTTATCGTTGGTTTTCGTGCCGTCAAATTTAATGTAATATTCACGAGCAGATTTCCATTCCCACAATGTTTCTAATTCGGGGTTTGCCGTATACGATTTGCCGTCAGCGATAACATTATCAACAAACCCAATATCGTTAATTTCCCATTCGCCGATTAAAAAGTCTTGCGGTGAGGTTGTCTGAATTTTTGTTAGGGTCAAGCCGTTTGATAAGACTACTGAAGAAAAGTCACTATTGAAAGTACCCGTAAGAGCAAAGCCGCCCGCAGTAAATGATATATCATTGCCGTCTTGCTTGTAAATTATAGGGCTAGTGTAGCTTGTTTGTCCAAAAGCGGTAGTGATTACCGAATAACTACCCGTCTTATCACTTTTTAAGACTAGAGTGTATGTAGTTTTATCAAAGGTGAACGTGTATGTGCCTGTCGGGTCATTGTCATTATTGTTGCAACCAACAAAAACCATTGACATTATTAGAAGTGCCAAAGTGACTACAAATATTCTTATTGTTTTTTTCATATTGCACCTACCTTGTAGTCATTAAATCTGAAATAAAATTATTAGTCTAATCTATTGTGGGAGCAACTTATTTATCGCCACGCAAAAGTTTACAAATGCGGTTAGAATGCCTACGAACAAAGCCGTCTTTCCCGAATGTGTTATCAAGCAATTCCTCCAATTTGGCTTTAAGGCTGCTTAAATCATTGTCGAGTAATAGCCTATCAAAATCAGCAGTAATTTCATTAATTTTATCCTTGCTGTTGTCGGCAAAATATTCGTATTTAGCAAGTGTAACGCTTGCGCCCTTAGCTGTTACCTCAAGCCGCAAGCGGTCTTGTGCGTTGCCACCCTGCATAAATGCATTTACCCATAAATCATTGACTCCAATTTGAAAATAAATATTAAGGTCGTTTCTTATATCGGTTATGTCATTTACACGGAAAAGAATAAAAGAGTTCTGGCGGTCGCTTTCAAGAGTTATCCAATCAATTTTAGATAAATATTTGCGGATAATATCCGAAGTTTCTTTTAGTCTATTAGGCAAATTCTCAAATATAAATTTGAAAATATCGGGGTTGGCTCTATAAATATTTAAGGCTGCCTCTCTTAATTCTTTATCATTTTCCATTCTGAATTGACCTCTAATCATTTTTTTGTAGTCTTGTATCAAGGTTTTTATTGTGTTATCGGCGGTGTCGATATTTACCCTACAAAGTACCGAATAAATTAAGCCATAATCTATCGCTGTCCAATCATTCTCGCTGGGCGGTCGCTTGTCGGGGGAAAGAAACAAGAATATAGGGACATGATTTTTGTATTCGGTATCAATAATATTTTTGTATTTTGCAAGCTGACCCTTTATTTCTTTATCGTCATATAATTGTTCGCCCGAATCTACTTTGTTTTCAATCACAAAAATATACTCTTTCCCCGATAATTTAATATCAAGGAGTATGTCAATATTTTTATATTCACGCTTTACGGATATTTTATCAAAATTGCCGTAAAACATTTTGAAAAAGTCAAGATTTAATTCGGGGTTCTCTTTGGATAAGATAGATAAAAAGTTTTGTAAAAACTGCTTGCCAATATCTCCGCTACGGTTTGGGTTCATGAGAAAAGCCAAGAAATCGCTATGCCGTAACTCTTGGCGGTTTATATTCAAAATATCAAATACATTGTATTTGTTGCGTTCAAAGCCAGCATTTTCAAGCTGGGCAATAACCTTACTTTCAAATGTTAGTACGAATTCTTGTAATTGCTGTTCGCTGATTTTCCCCATGCCACTCCCTTATAATTTATTTAGGGTTGGCAATAATAAAAGTGCCGCCCTACTACGAGAGCGACACAGTGCTAATACTGATACGCCCCTGTTGAAGCGCAACCATACAACTTTTCCACACAAGTGCGGCGGGATTATCAGCGAAAGCCAAAAATAATACCCGCAAAAGTGTGGACTTCTGCTAATAAAAGTTATATGGTTGCATTGTAATAATAGCATATTTTGGGTGTGGCGGTCAATGTATTCACTTCGACTTTTCGCTTTTGTTCGACATTTTTTGCGCTTTGATATTGTTTCGATTGAAAAAAATATCAACCTATGCTAAAATTACCTTAGCAACCTACAACTTCCAAATTTAACCGCAAGTGTCAATCTAAGGACACTATGAAAAAGATATGTATTTTACTGCTCTCGGTGGTCTTACTCATGACCTCTATTTTGCTTGTCGGCTGTGGCGCGGAAACTAAAAGTCAGCCAGACTACACCGACCAAATCAGCAAGCTATTAGAAAAAATTGACGAACTTTTAGACAAGGACACAACCGTCAATGTTGACCCTAATATCACGGTTGACGCTCCCGATTACGCTAACCAAATAAATGAGCTGTTAGCAAAAATAGACGAGCTTTTGGCAAAGGAAAATAAGCCTGCCGATTTAAGCGACCTATACGAAAAGCTGGATAAAATTTTGGAAGAACTCCAAAGGACTACGCCGTCTTTTAACCAAGTCATGAGTATTTCATATACTGACGGTTGGGATACAATTACGCTTTCATCACACTATCTTTTAAGCGTTGATTTTGATAATGAAACTCAAATAAGCGAACAAGATTTTGACCCTATAATCTCGGTAGATATTGACAACTTAACCGTGAATATTCTGCAAGATAAATCTAATTCACCGGAAACGATTTTTGAAGCAGGGCAAGCAGTCCACTACATAAGGGGTGGCAATTATTACGCTGCCACCCTTACTGCTCTGGTTGTAAACTATGTAGAAGTCAAAATTATTGGAGTACACCAAATTGTGATTAGAACCGCTGACGGCGAAAAACATATAGCAACGAGCGATTTTCTTGTCAAATATTTTACGGAATAAAACGGTCGCATTCTCACCGACAAAATTTTCAGAATTATTTTAACATTTTACTTGCAAGGCGGCTCTCTCATAAAGCTGGGGAACTGCCTTGTTTTGCTACTGTCCTTACGGAATGCCACCTAACGGCTACAGCCTGGCTACAAATCTTTATTAAAATGGTTTGGCTTAATTGCTTTATGGCGAAGTGTTGGTTTACAGTTTTCGCACTAGGTGTAATAATTGAAGTCACTAAATTTTAAGTATGCTATTCCTAATTTCTTACACATTACGGCTAATCTGGCATTGAGTTCGTTGGGATAGTATCTCTTTCCGTTTCCGTCTACGCATATATAATCGTCGTTTGAGTAATCGTAGTTTGGCATAATTTGTTTACCGTGTCTTGTGTTTTCTTGCAAATAATCCAACATTCTGGTTGCTCTATCGTCTAAAACACAAAATCTGTCAAAGGCATTTTCAATTATTTTTATTTCATTTTCTTGTTTAATTGTATCAAAATAATCAAACCCAATCGTAGCTTTTCTTTTGGGAAAAGGTCTTTTCAATTTATATGGAAAGTCCACATAGCGCCACATTGTTAGGTGTATAAAGCGGTTGTTTTCTACACGGTCACTATATTTTGCACCTATCAATTCACCCAAGCTACAACCCAAAATAATACCAAACCAAATTATCGCATCTTTCCTATCTTCTATGGGGTAATCAAGTTCAAAGACTGCCTCGCGAAAATCGGATATGACGGCTACTTTGGCATTGTATTTTTCGCTTTTCTCTATCAATTTTGCCTCTTTTGCCCACTCTCTATCTTCTTTGCATTTCCACCCAATATCCGCTATATCGTTATCATCTATCCAATCAATATCTTTAATCTTATAATTATAATTTTGCCGTCTAGCTTGCTTTTTGGTTATCGGCATTAATTTAAGATTTTTTGGTCTGCCTTGCTTTTTCTTAGCTTCGGTTATTCCGTTGATTTTATTTAAGGTTTCAAGTGCTGTGTCCTTACCTTTAATAAAACATAGATTAAGAATATCCTCATGATTTACTTTATTTTCGATAATGTAGTTAATTATCTCAGCATTATTAGGTTTTGTTCTAGGTATATGTTTACTTAGCCACTCTTTATCTGCGGTTGCCCATTTTATAGCGGTGTCGTAATGCCTATTAAATAATGTGGCAAGCTGATTTTTTGTTAGGAGTGGTTTTGGTCTATTCATGTAAATTCTATATATTTTCCGAATAGCATATATTTCGAGATAATCTTTTCTGAACTCCAAGTTTGTTGGCTGATGTTTGCAATCGGGGTTCGTGCATAAATATGCTTGCTTACCATTTTGCGTGCCTTTAAGAATCATTTTAGCACCGCACCGCTTGCAAAATACATCAGTTTTCTCTTGGTCTTTGTCCATGCTAATATTCTACCATAAAAAGCTGATTTATGTAAACGCTTTTTATTCGCTATTTGGCTTACATGGAGAATAAAGAATTAGAAAAGCTAGTGCTACAACAAACAGAAATGATTAGTCAGCTTTTAGCAGTTGCCAATAGTCCGAACCATGCGCTACAACAAGCACTAGCGACTCTGCGCATGGAGAAAAATAACGGAATGGCAAAGCGGCTGAAATACGGACAAGGTAGTATCAAGGAGCGTAAGCGTCTTAGAAAAGACGGCACTTTTTACTATTGGTATCAAGTGCGGTGGTATGACGAATACGGCATGAGGCATACCACCACCGCAAGCACCAAAGAGAAAGCCGAAAAAATGCTCTCGGACAGTAACCCTAGGAGTATGAAAAACGCTAAAAAGCAACTTAAAACTTTCGGTGAATATATCCGTGAATGGTATGACACCTTTAGAAGTGCTAAATGCGGTCATGCCCGAAATCAGCTAAACCTTACCCAAATTAACCGCATACCCAAGGAAATTGCGGATAAACCGCTGGGGCAAGTAACGGCGGCGGAACTCCAACAGTACCTTAATACCATTCCGCAGGAACACCCGAGGGCGCAGACAAAACAACTTTTTACCGCTTGTATCAGACACGCTTTCGGGAACGGACAAATCAAGAATAATATTGGGTTGTCTTTGGAAGCTGAAATATCCAAAGCACCCGAAAAGCCTATATTGCCAAGGGAACGGGAGCAGGAATTTATTGACCTATTCCCGAAAGACTATCAAGGTTACGCAATAGGCTTGATTTATTCGGGGGCAAGGCTTGGCGAGTTTATGAGCCTTAACGAACATTGGGAAACGGATATTGACTATGTAAATGAGATTGTCAAAATCCGTGAAACCAAATCATTAAGGCAGAAAGATATTAAAGCTGGGGTTACATATGTTTTTCGAGAGATACCGCTATTGCCCGAATTTGCCAAAATAAAGTTTCCGCTGCCCATGGTAAAACAAAAGACTATAAATAAGAATTTTACTAAGGTGGCGGAAAAATTCGGCATAAACCTTACTCCGCATTGTATGCGACATACCTTTATTAGCCGTTGCAACGAGTTAGGAATAAATCCGAGTATCATTCGGGGCATGGTCGGACATAAGACGGAACGCATGACGATACATTATACGCACAATACAAATGAACTAATGGATAAAGAATATAAAAAATTAAAAGGAATTTATGATAATGAAAAATAAAATTTTAGACACTTTAGAATGTGAACTTGTGCCTGTCGGCTTAGTTGTAGGCAACAAGGTAAGGAAAGGGCGCGGCGGTAAATCAAGCATAGTTTTGACCGCAACTTTTACTGTAAACGGTAAGCAAATTAGCGAAACCTATAACACCGGCTACAGCGAGGAAGAATATGACTACGCAGAACCGTGTTCCTTAGTTGACTATATCTATGTTGATATATTAGAATTTGTGCTGCCTAAACTCTTAAAGGGGGTGGCGGTTCGTGCTTAGTATGGAAAAGAGAATACTGCCAATGTTGCATGATGATTATAAGGGTTTTGAGGAAATAACTAGCTGGTTTGCTTTAGACGAATTTTCGCCGATAAATGCTCCGATATATTACTTTGAAATATATTGTAATTACAATGGAAAGGCAATCCGTGCTGGTTGGGCGGAAAGGTTTTCAAAAACTGAATGCGAGCAATTACGCTATTCATACATTAAAAGATTAGTAACGCTAAATATTGAATTAATCGAAGAATCGGAAAAGGAAAGAAAGTCACGCAGGAAGTCTAAAAAGTACACCTATTAGTACACCTATTTGTCCCGAAATTAGGTAAAAAAATAACCGCAGGCTTAACACTTGCGGTTATTTTCTTGCTTTATTTGCCGAAATACTTGTCAATTAGCTCTTTTATCTTGCTTTTATACCTAAAATCACCTTCACCTTGGGCTTCTAGGAAGCATAAAGGGGGATAAATTACGCACCACCAGTTATCGCCTTCGGCTGAACCCAAGCCCAAAATCAATGCGTCGTAATAACCGCTTTCTACCACAATGTTTTCATAGCTTCTTGTCGGGAAAAACTCGTTATTCAGTTTTGCGTTTGATTTGTACGAAAAACCGTTTTCGGCTAAAACCTTGTCGGCAAGTTTTTCGATTGCGCTTAAGCGGGCTTCAAGCATTGAGTAAGCTGTTTCAAAGTCCTCTACCCCAACGAGTTCGGTTTCAAGATACGCCGAAACGCTGTCTCTGACAAGCAGTTTAACTGCCTGATCCTGCTCGCTGTTGCTGTTTGCCCTGATGTGAATACGTATTAGCTGATACTTTTCGTTTATAGTATGGCTGCCGCATCCGCAAAATATTATAGCAATCGATAAAATTAATATAATTATAACCGGCATTTTTTTGTTTTTCATTTTTTTGCTCCCTGTGTAAGCGCACAAAAAAATCTGTGCGCTGAATTTTATATGCAAAGATTATAGACAGTTAATTAAAATATATACAATTAAATAATAAAAAAATTTGAATGGATAAAATTAAAATTGGATTGCTTCGCTGCGCTCGCAAAGACGCGGGGAAGGCGCCCGCAAAGACAGAGGTTTAAATTATTTCTATTCCGCAGGGTTTAGTAATAACGGCATATGCTTTATAGCCGCTTTGCCGCAAGCTTTCAGCCGCTTTTTGACCCGACTCAAAATCTTCAAATATACCGACGCACGCCGAACCCGAACCCGTCATAAACGACTTTAATGCGCCCAAGCCGTCAAGCGCTTTTAACGACCCATCTATGGACGGCTCTAAGCGTGCGGACGCTCTTTGCAGTGCGTTCGCCATCTCGGAAATTGCAACTATATTATCGTTTGTTTTAAGCGCATTAATAAGCCTTAAGTTGTCGGATAATACCAGTTTTTTCTCCGGATAAATCCGGTCAAATTCAGCGTAAGAATCCTTTGTGTTTACGCCTTTCCGCCCCTTTAAAATAACAAGGTTAAATACGGCCTGCGAATCAATTAAACTGACTGCATTTCCTGTTCCCTGAACGTGCGTATAGCCGCCGTAATACATAGCAGGCACATCGGAACCCGCTTTTGACGCCTCTAAAGACGGTTCTAAGCCCCGTTTGTCAAATTCGTACAATTTGTTAAGCGCATAAAGTACGCCCGCAGCGTCAGCACTGCTTCCGCCCAGACCGGCACAAAAGGGTATTCTTTTTTGAACAAATATATCCGCTCCGAAGCCCCCGAATTTTTGCCTTAAAACATCGGTCATTTTGGTTACGGAATTGTTGATTCCTATATCGCCGCAATTATCAAATTCGACGCAGATTTTATCGTCAAACCTTTCGCAAACGGAAACGACATCGGCAATATCTACCGATGTCATAACCGTATCAAGCTCGTGCAAATCATTGCACAAACCCAGAATATTAAGGGACAAATTAACTTTTGCGTATACTTTTAATTTAATCTTGCGCCGTTTCATTTAGCTATTATAACATTTATAAAAACGCAAATCAAGTTTTTCTGCCGCAGATGTAAAGATGTTAAAAATTATTTTATATGCCTGTATGCTATGACACGCTCGCCGCCGCTAAGAGGCAGTGTAAGCTTAGGATTTTGAAGCAATACGATTTCGGGCGTTGTTCCCAACGATTTTGCCACTTCCCAAAGAGTTTCGCCGCCCTTAGCAATATGTATGCTGAACGCCGAAGTCGGCAGAGTGCGCTCCTCACCTAACGTTAATTCGGTAATTACATATTTAGTTTCGGTGCTTGACGCTAATACCACAAGCTCGATATCGGCTTTGATATCAATCTCGTTGCCCCGTCTGATTTTTGTATTTGCCGCCGTTATAATTCCCTGAGCGGTGATTTCATCGCCCTCGTTAACGTCCGCATTGGCGCTGAATGAAAACGGCATTTCAACCGCAACCGAATTTTTAGAATTTGTTTCTGCGCTGTAATAAATAATATTACAATTTGCTATGCCTTCAAAGGTCATTTTGCCGTCGCCCGCTAAAATATTGGCAATATTTAATTTAGAGCCTGTAACCGCCAAAATGTTATCTGCTATCGGCATATTAATATCAAGCGTTACGGCGCCGTCGACCCTGTCCGTATAGGTACGGAACAGTTTATTACGGACAATTTTTAACGACTCGCCTGACTGCAACAACTCGTTTGTTACGCTGAAAGCGTCGACTATCGGGTTGCAAGTATCGTCGCTGAACGCCTTTGCCATAACCGAAACGTTATATTCTAAGATTATTGCACTGACTGCGTTATCGGTTTCTATAACCGCTTTATGTGAGCTTAAAACCGCCTTAGCTACAACTAAGTTTTCTCTGGCTCCCGCTTGCGGATATTTCCTGCATAAACGGCGTTGATTGCTGATAGCTCATTATCATTCCGTCGTCGCTCTCGCAGCATAAATCGCATATGATTCTGCCCTTTACTATAATTGCGTCTATGCCTGTGCTGGCTTCGTTTATAATAATTTTAGGCTCCGATAGTAATACGTTAAAGCATTTAACATTCTGCATACTGTCCGAAACAGAAAAGCTGTCGGCGCTCTCCGCCGTCATTCCGCAAAAATCAATTTTATCGTCGTGAGTATATATGCCCTCGCCGCCCCGCATTAAAATGTTTGCGCTGTCGCACACAACGGCGTCAAGGTTAACCTCGACGACACAAGCAAGCTTGATTTCCTGCTCGCCGACATTAACAATGTCGGTGTCTAAAATGTTTGCGCCGATTAACGGTTTTATGCCCGCAACGATACTTTCGCAAGACAGTTTATCGGTAAAATCCGCATTGTATAATTGAGGTTGATTTTTTCCCTCTTTGTCTACATAGATTACCTTAAAGGTTACCCTGCCGTTATAGCGCGCCTCCCCTGTAAATACCTCGCCGGGATTTACAGTGCAGTCGGTTGCTATACTAAGCACCTTTGCAATGCCTGTGCCTGATGACGGCATTAACCGTGCCTCCACCACCGCCTGCGAAGAACATAACCTTTTAAGGCTGTCCCGCCTGGTTAATTCAAATACTGGTTCAAAAGCCATAAGACCCTCCTAATAAAAAAATAATTTGTCCCAATAACAATATATTATATAAGCCAAGCCGTCCGATTATGATAATATTTTTAAAAATTTTTATGATTTTTTTTTCGTCAATCGCAAAATACTTAAGCCTGCGGCTTTGCGTGGCGTTCGTTCGGCTTCACCTCACTCGGCTCGTACGCTACGCTAAACGGCGCTATGCTCCTAACGTAAAAAAAACGTACAGCTTTTTAGCCGTACGCTTAAATTTTTCAGCTATTAAATTACACTATATTTTGGCGGCTAACTTTATATCGCCGCAAATTACTGGAAAAGTTACCACGCTATTAATATTTTTATTCCGGGTTTTCTTTA